>JAOVYW010002860.1:0-14631 GCA_025775045.1 Hiodon tergisus
CCATATCCCTCTTATCATGAGAGAAAAACTTCTCACTGATTAAGGGCAACAGATGGCTTTGTGGCTGTAGTATGCAACCATTAGCTGCAGGTTTAAACCTTCAGAGAAAGAAAAAGGTGCTTCTCAACTGCCACAGTAAAGAGCTTACAGCACAAATGGGTAGAAAAGTTTTTTTTTTTAATGTGTTTGTGTGTATATTACTGGCAAATGTCATACAAAGTTATCTCTTTGGATAAGAGAATCTGCTGCTCAGATAAGTAAAGATGATGACCCCAGTGGAATCATTCCATTCGATTCTACTCAGGCCAGACCTTTCTCTGTGAGATACTGGCTGGAATATGGACTGTGGGTTGTACTGTGGACTGTTTGTGGGACTGTGCCATCAAACTCATAAAATTTTGGGATCTTCATTATCTCCTGATCTTAAAGTAACCAAACCAAAGGAGGTTAACCACATACAAAATAGACCCATGGACACAGATCTGTGATGCTTACCTCATGCTAATAACTCTACAGTTTAAGTAGTAATGGCCTTAACAAGGCCTCAAGAGGACTGTAGATTTTTATTGATGGCTCTACTGAACTTTCGTTCATTTCGAAGTTGGCTAGAGGTCAAGAGAAACGGGCATTACTCTAAAGACTGCATATAGGGTGCTTAAACAGCCAGCTTTGCAGAACCAGGCAGTTCCCATATGTTATACATTTCCTATTGGACTATTAAACTTTTCCCCATGCCCCACACTTCTCTAGTTTCCCCAAATGGAGTGCGTTAAAGAAAATGATGAGTAGATGGAGATAAAGAAAGAGAGATGGATGATGTATGAGAGGGAGAAGATAAAGGGAGGGGACAACATTTTAGACAGGGAGGGAGAGATGGATTGGATGAGGGGAGGAGGTGAGGGACAGAAGGAGAAAGTGGTTCTTTCAATTAAATTGTTTTATTCATGAACTATCGATATGCTTTGGCAGCATAAAGAGGAAATGAGATTGAGAGAAAGGGGGAAGAGAGAGAGAGAGAGAGAGAAGATTGAGTGGGTTTTTTCAGCAATACAGTTCTGATTCTGATTTCTGACATCCCTCCGTGATGATTTTCTGGACTGGGTCGGTCTCAGGGCTCAGGCGCGGCTGCGTTTTTGTAGAATCTGCACGGCCAAACAAACTGCATGACGACCCTTAGCAGTGCAAAAACCCACTGTCCAAACACTTTCACTGTTGTTACTATGATGTAACGTGACACATGTTCATTTCTTTCAAAGGCAATGACATAGGATAAGAAAGTGTCAACCTTTCAGAATGACAGGCATTAAAAGGAGGACCTCACTACACTAGATGAATCTTCTCCGGAGACACTGCATGTAAACCTTTTCCTGCTGGCACTGCTGCTGTGCCAGCATTCTCCCTGCCAAAGTGCTGTTGGCAAAATAATCATTTTTGTTCATTTTTTTAAACATATTTTGTCAAATATATATTGTGATGACAGTCCTCTGCAAGACTGCCTGGGATACAGACACAAGTACAGACCGGAAATAAATAAAATAGAGTATATCATTTATATAAATAAATAGATAAAATATTAAATACAGATTAGAGTAATAATAGAGTCTCACCTGAGTCATTCACAGAGTTTTTTTCTCACTTGAGCCATCAAACGCAGTGCGCTAAGGCTTGTGCATGGTTTGTTCAGGTCCTACGTGGGACAGGATGAACCTATTTGACATTAGGGAGACATTACAACGCCAGTGATGCATTTCAATAGGATGTCTACGTGTAGCATTCCTGCCCCGTTGTCGTCCTCTGGATCTCTCAGTATGAAAACCCAATTGTACTGTTGCCCGGGCCTGGGTGAAATAATGAGCACCTACGTTATATAATCCCAACTCCTTTTCTTCCAGGGATTTGTTTGCATGCCCTTTTGTTCGCAGTACCCTTTTGTTCGCAGTGTGAGAACTTCACCAAAGGGGACTGGTGATGTCAGGCATGGAGCAACATGCCTCCTTGTTTGCACTGTTGTTCTTATTTATGCGAGGCATCGCTGTTTGGGAGTCCTCCGAGACCTTGGCTCGCGGCACACGTATCGAATTGCCCTCACCTGCACAGGCGCCTTCCCCCGATAGACGTGGGGAATGCTATCACGCGGCCTGGGTGTTATTTGAGCTTTGCTGGCTGTTTGAGAGCACTTTGAGACTAGGCAGATTTCCTTTTCTTTTCTTTTTTTTTTTGTCAAAGGTTTGTAGTCCACGGCTTTGTAACGCCATCAAACAAGGAACTGCTGTGGGTAAGCATATCGCAGTTTAACTGGGGAATCAGATGATGGAGCGCAGCTGAGTTTGTCTCCGACGTGAATGTTGAGTAACGGAGGGGACGCTGGCCGTCTGTTCGAATCCTGAATGCTGACCTCCAGTCTTCCTGTTGAACCTCAGTGAGCTGTCAGAAAGCCTAGCGTTTCCAGGCGTCCACGGGCAAGACAAAGAGGAATAACACTTCAGATAATCTCAGAACATGTTGATACCATCAGCTTGGCAGACCTGAGCCTGACTCCATAGATAAAATGCTCCAAATGCCCTTGGCAGTTTGTGTGGAAGTTTGGATGAAGGAGGGAAAAGGGGGCCCAGTGTTTCTTTGATCCAGAATGTGGTTTTGATGAAGGGAGTCGCCATATCTGGATCAGCTCACAAAGGATTCGGTATCTTACCTCATCGGCCAGCGATTCTTTCCAAGATACTCTCTCCTTCATCTCTCCCAGAACATCAGAGATACACAGAAAATTGCCCTAAGTATCACTTCTTCAGTCAAAAATCGCTTTCCTCCATACATGATGCCTTTATATTGATACCTACTGATTTATTTATTTATTTATTTTTTTTGCAAACGGATAACAAATGTCAAACCAAGGCTTTAATGTGAATCGGTGATTTCAGTACTGACCCTGATCTGAGTACCGTTGAGGAGCAGTAGTTACGGTATTGGACGGGTCCTGGGGGACTGGGGTGTTTTTGTGACACTGCTGTAGGCTTCCATATGTAAATCCACTCTCGTCAATGTGTTTCATACAGTGCTGGCTATGTTTGCCTTTGGTTCGGGGCTTCGCACGGTAGTGGAAACGCAGTAACAGGACGAGTGGTCACATATTTTGCTCTACATAGGAGTCCCAACAGCAGATTAAGGAGTAAATGTTGCATTTACCATCACATGTTAGATTTGTTCTCTATACTTTAGCCATCTAATCCATTATATGTGAACACATATAAATAATGTGTCAATCCCACAAAGCAGTGTAGGGGTCAGGGTGACTCCAGTCAGAAATCACGTAATCTCTGTTGCCGACTCTCGAGTAAAACTCATGTGTTTTTCAGTGAGAGACGTTGAGGACCAGGATTCTAGAGGAGGAGACCTTTAATTTGTTTGATTCCATCAAGACCAGAAATATTGAGCCCTCCAGTGACAGCCTTGATAATATAAATATAAATATAAATTTGAAAACTGTGATGCTTTTTGAATAGTTAGCTCTCTGCTCCCAACACCCATGCAGGGTTTGTATCGCTAACAGAGTTCTTGCAGAGTTCTTACTCCAGTGTTCTTCTTTTGAATTTCTTTCTGTTGGAATCTTGTTAATGTGTTTAAACCCAACATGAAATAGTCCACCCGACCACCACACGTTGATTAATTCCTAGTTCGGGATTGTTGACTAACTCACGTATGTTGCCCATGACGACGTGCGGTGGCTTTTAAATATGGGAGCGATGCAATGGAAACTGCAGTGAGTTGCTAACCAACTAACCAAAGTGTCTCTCTCTTTTCTTTCTCCTGTGTTACGGGACAACCTGGATTCCCCCGAGGCAGGTGAGAAAAGCTGAAATAGTTATGTTGTCGGATGCAGCCTGTGTGCAGTTAGACTTTGTGTGGATGTCATTGGTAACTCTTGGAGAATCAGCTGGCAGGAACTTTGACAATATCGAGCGGTTTGTTAAAAGAAAATAAATGCAGACTTCTTTCTTAATCAATAAATCTGTAGTTTTTTCTGACAGTGGGGGGAAGATCTATTCAGATTCATTCTGTTATAGAATATTTATATATATTTATATTATATAGCACATTTATATTTATATATATTATATATATTTATATAAATTTCTCTTTCCACATCTTGAAGGAATTGACAGCTTGGGGAAAGTGAAGTTTCAGTGTAACTGAATTTAATACTTGGACACTTGGAGTTTTGTGTGGAAACAATATGAATGTTATAGAATGCCTCCCTGAAAGCAGAACCGTTTTTTACAGAGCTGTCTGCCACTTGCAGATAGAAAACTATACCGTGTTGAATATCCATTTAGACTACCCTTATTTTGTCAGCTCACAGAAAACACTATAGCTATATAGCTTATTTATTTTAGTGGGTACACTTTCAGTGACGCTGTCGTTCACAATTGTTGAGACTCAGTTGATTAGCTTTAGCAGTCTTCATTAGCTTATCGATTAAAAAAATTTTTTTTTTTTTATTAGCCGTTTCTTGGATTCCTCTGTTGACCTGTGACGATCGCACATTACGGGATCTAAAAATGTTTTTTAGCATGGATGTCAGAGGAGCAGTCTAATTTTTGTCAACGCTTAAGTTTGATTTTAAGTATATCGGGCATTTGTGTTAAGAAACATGCAATTTTGACGTTAAGATGTTTTAATATGCTGAACGACAGCTAATCTTTGTTGATTCACTTTTCAGTGTATTTAACCTTCAGAAAGCATTTGGTGGCAAGCTGTTAACAACTGACCCTATTGCCCCCAGTGCTGGAATAGTTACAGTAACGGTTGTGTATACAACCTCACTCAGGGGGGTGGCTGTGTCCTCTGATGATGATGATGATGATAAAGGTCCACAGAAATGGTCTGACCTCAGGCCCCTTGAACAGCAGATTCACTGTTGCCTGTTTCATCCACTTTTATATTTTACAGGAATCAAAAGGGTAAATCTTGGGTCAGACTGGATGTGGAGTGAAATAGCAGTGGTCCAGGTTTCAAAGCCTTCTCTTAGTGTTCCATTCAGGCTGCCCACGTTGTCATGGGCAGCATCCAAAGTCGAAAACATGCGGGACGAGACGGAGTCCATCAGAAACAAAGTCTGAGACACGACGTCAGACTCCAAATGTCTCCTCCTGGAGCCTGGCTGAAAAGGAATGGATGTAGCGGAGGGCTGCTTCTGACAAGGGCAAGACAAAGTGCGTCCCTTGTTTGTTTTTCAAAGAGGAGAAAACGGGGATGTGTGGCCTTGTTTTGTGAGGGGATTATGGGCAGAGAAGAGAAAATGGGGGAGAGGTCACATGGGCCTGCAGCGTTGTCTTCACTCTTATCCTGAAATCGCTGCTCGCTCTGCTTTGGGGGTTTTTTTTCCCACGGCTCAAATTTTCTAACCGTTTTTATCTTTTTTTTTTTGTAGGAAATTGTCGGTTATTGTCTAGTTTCTCCTGTTAGACGTACTTTTGTTCGAGAGAGGATGTTAGAATGTGCTTTCAGAGTTCTTTAAATGTACCCCCACGTTTTCAGTGTCTAAATGTCTACTGAATAAGGAAAAACACATAAATATTTCTCTTCCTATCTTCTCGCGTTCATGTGATTCACCAGAGTTTATAAAGAACACGGGTTTGACGACAATGATGTCCTTTCTTTAATGGCAGCTGGGGTGCGGATGGATGATGATTAAAACTTGAATTATGATAAATCAGCTTCTGGTGAAGTAAGACATCCAAATGATTCCACATTGAGCCAGCATGGGGTTCGCCTGCCTCATCCACTTCTTACTAGCAGTGACACCCACGTTTCCTCATTCTGAAACCCTGCAATGTGCATTTCTTAACCACGTATACACTGCTTCAGTCTAGAATGGGCCTCAGTCTGGAGTAGGTAGGGTGTGGCAAAACAATGTTTATAAAATATGTATTCGCCGCTCATCTGAAGTCATTGTTCCCCTTTAACACAGAAAATTACCTTCTTCAAATAAAAAAAATATATATATACATCTTGGTTACAGGATGCAAACTCATTGAAAAAGCATTGCTAATGCTGTTTCTGCTAATCACACCTGAGGTCTGCAGGGTGAAAACAAATGGCCCTCTCTGCAGTAGATGAGTGACTCCCAGGTGAATCACTCCCCCCAAGGGTGATTCGAGGTGTCAGGTATGGTCTCGCCCTGTCTGTCAGCCCAGGGGGACGCTGCAATCCGCTGGGCGGAGCTCTTACGAACCGGTGTGTTTACTGCAAACAGGGATCTTATTCACGGGGGGAATTCCTCTCCCGAGACTGGCCTAAGGGACTTGCAGTGAAATCCGGCATTTTCTCAATTATATTTAAATGCTTTAGGGTGCATGGGTAATCTAATGAGAACTGCGCCTGTTTCTGTAGTATGCCAGAATGATCATTAGACACCACTGGGGTGTTTTTGTTGGCAATCAATACAGAGGAAGGACAGGACATTTAGCATTGAAAAATAAAGACGTAAAGACATGACCGAGACAAGCTGCCAAGTTTTCTGTTGGCCAGACAGGTTAATCTGTCTGTTTGCTCAGGCATTGAGCTTGCGGCGCTGTTGTAAACCAAAGCAGATTGCCAATCAAAAAGCTACTTAAAGGTTCAAATCTGAAGTTGCATATCTTCCTCAAATTTGAGGGAACCAGCCCAGAGGTAGCAGGGTGGAGTTTTGATTTCAACATCCTGACCTGGCAACCATGAGGAGGATATGTGCTTATGAACTGAACACCTCACTGCGTTCAGATTTAATGAACAAAAGGTTTCTGTTTAGTTTTATTCCCCTCATTCTCCGCCACACTGTCTTTACCTCGACAAAAATGGAAAAATTGCTATTAATTTCTCGAACCTGAGGTTTCCACAATGTTGGTGTTGCTTTTATAAAACCTATGGTCGAAAAGGTTTTATGCTTTCCAGCTGATTGAATTGGATGGGTGCAAATCTACAGATAATACGACTCAGTTCTCAGTATTAGCTGGAGAAGATTATGCAGAGCAGGGACAAGCTGATTAAACACTGTAAACTAATTAGCTCTCTGTTCTTTGTTTTCTCACTAAATCATGGGATGCAAAACAGCAGCACTGGGCCATGAAATGTATTCTGCCTCAGTGCTCGTTGACAGTCGCAATAAAAAATTAAAATCAAATAAACATTGGAGGAGGTATTGAATTCACTTACTAAAGCAAAATAAAAATAAATAAAATAGGTATAATTATTAATTTTGATTGCTTAATTGATTTACTGATTTTTGAGCATTATCGGCCAAGAGCGTGAAAATGCCATTTGGGTTTTGTTGGGGCCCCATAACTCGATGGGCCTCGTGTCGTCTGAGGATCCCCCAGACGTTTTTATACGGCTTGAGCTGCGTATCACGCAAGGCTCTACTCCCAGAACCCACTGAATTGGGCTCCTGTCTCTCGTCCTTCGGTTCCCAATTTCTATGGCTGTTATCCTGCGATTCCTCCAGTCACTCAGCTGCAGTCTGCTTAGCCCTTTCTGTCAGCTATTTTGTGGAGAGCGATGCACTAAATAGATTTGATTGACCAAGAGTGTGATTGATCGATAGCTTGAAAGCCGAGACGGGTCCTTCTAGCCAACGTGTTCGCTGTGAACAGTATACTGTAATAAATGAGAGAGAGAGAGAGAGAAAAGTGAGAAAGCCACAGATGGAGAAAGAGCGATAGAGTGTAGAAGGGGGACAGATAGTCTAAGGCCACCTGTTAAGAGGTAATGAATAAGTCTTCTTGTTGGAAGACCTGCAGAAAGGTGGCCTTTATTTAACTCTGTCTCCGTAGGTGAAGGTGAAGTTTGGTTGCTATTGTACAAGCCAAACTACAGATTCGATACTTAATGGTATTTGTACACGGAGGTGTTTTCTGGACGTTAAATCGACTTCTATGTGAGAAAAGGCTAGCAATGCGTTCTCTTGAGTGTACCATCAATAACGGGGTGTGTGTGTGCGTGTGCGTGTGCGTGTGCGTGTGCGTGTGCGTGTGTGTGTGTGTGTGTGTGTGTGTGTTCAAAAACGTTTACCTGTGGCGGAACCCAGACGAGAGAGAGAGGTGAATAAACCAAGCACACATGCTTACAGGGCGCTGTCAGGCAGGAATAAAACTGGTCTTGTTTCACTCGTCTGCTGCAGACGATTTGTCTCGGCATTTGCCCGATGCACACAATAATGAGCCTACCTCGCCTTGCTGCTGACATGATTCATGAGCACACAGTGAGACAAACGCTTTCTAATTTGATGCTTTATTTATTTATACGACTGGGTATTTACTGAAGCCAGCACCTGGCTTCAGGGTACAGTAGCGACGCTCTCTGCGAGATTCGAACGGGCAGACTTCTGACGGCAGGTTCAACTCTTGAATCGCGACCGAAAGCCGAGTCTTAGTTGAAGAAAGGAGTTGTTTCAGTTCTCCAGACGACATTACGGCGAGCTATGGAGACCTGCTCTGGTCTTGTTAGTTCTGTCGGTGCCTGTCCAATGTTGTCCGACACCCAACAATGTTAGAGACAGACCGGCTCGACTGTTTCTGGGTTTCCCTGGAAGTCCCACTGCACACGTGAGGGATGAATACCAGCGCGGTCCTCTGAGGCCTGATTAACTGGCCAAACGTTGTGCAAGATTTTGACATGTAGAGGGGGAAAAAACAAAGGAAGTGAGGAGAAGGCATTATCGAGCCACTGGGGGCCTCTGGTGACATCTTGGGATTTCCCAGCTGGCAAATGATTTATGAACCCAACAGAGGAATCTTTAATGAGAGTCGTGTCACGGATTCGTCTCTAATGGAATCGATCTGGGCCTGTAACAGTACACACAGCCCTACCGAAATTAAACCAGGGAGGTGAGAGAGAGACCCCCGCCCCCTTCGAATTATAAAATGAATGGACTGAACTGAAGGACAAGAGCTGGAGAAATCACTAACCTGTGGGGTTTGAGCTGAGCTGGGCCTTGTGTGTTAATTAAGCCCCAGGAGGTTGGTTGTGGAAAGCCACAGCTTCGGGGGGTGGGCTAACACATTGGGGCCAGGCTTCCTTTATGGTCATTTTTTCCGTTCAGTGACTCTTCAGTGCTCAGGGCAGTCGTGGGTGTAGCGCTTAAAAGACTGGGCCTGTGACCAAAAGGGGTGTTGGTTCAAATGTGATGAGGGCCACTGCGGTGATACCCCTGATTACTGATACACCAGAACTGGATAGTTGCAGTTATTTTGTGGCCCCGAGCTGGTATTAGATTAGGGGAGGGTTGGTTTTGTGGGCATCGGTGTGAAGGAACAAGAGAGTCCCAGCCTGGAGTTATTGGGTGTGAGGTAACAGCCTGCAGCTCCAAGGGTGGGGCTCTGTCAAAGGTCCAACATTATTTACTGTAAATAAATCACCTGAAAATGCGGTTGAGGCATATTGCTGTAATTTAAAGGTAGTTCCTACTCCTGTTTGTTAGCCAGCTGCAATAAAACATGGCCAATACACCATAACATGGAGAAGCGTATGACGTTTTCTCCTTTGTGCGATTACAAAGAGAAGATCTTTATGCAGAATAGGTGCATTGTTTTGGGTTAAGTGTTGACTTTTAAGTACACTCTAATCTGCTGGCTGGGGAACACCGACTGACATGATTATGTTCTCCTTTTGAATGTCATCACATTTACAATTATTCACCTAGTACGTTGCCAGGCCATCACAGCCGGGAACAATGACTTCAAAGACAACAGAATAATAAGAGAATTTTCAGTGTCACAATGGTAATTCGGCATTGAGGCATACAAACATGGGTGAACGTGAGATTTTAAATAAAATGTGCAGATAGTTTACAAAAGCTATGAGCATTTACAAGAATAATACTTGCAGGAACAAAGCCCTGCACTACACAGTTTCAGTATAAGGATCTAAGCGATGCATGCATATCCTGATGGGCAGAACAACGAGAAGTCTTCAGTCTGCGATGAAAATTTGATAACGCAGAGGAAACTGGACCGTGACTCTGCAGTTCTCGTGGATTCCTGCAGCTCGACAAGCTCGCCACCACTGGCGGGCCAGGGAAGAACAGGAGCTTCGCGGGGGAGGATGAAGACGGCGTAACACCTGAAAGCTTCATTTCATATGCAAAGAAACGGAAGCGTACATGTCTGCTTTAAACAAATGCGCGGTCTGTTCAAATATTGTTCCTGCTCGATGGTGCTTTGGTATTGTAGAGACTGTGGAGTGGCGGGACGGAGTGATTAATGACACTGATCTTCTTTTGCGTTATTGTCCCAGTGGTGGCTACAGCTTGCTTGCTTGGAGAGAGGGAGGGAAAGACAGAGGAAGAGGAAGAGATGGATGAGAGAGAGAAAGAGGATGGGTGAGAGGAAAGGGACAGAGAAAATTGACTGTTTTGACATGAACCTCATTTCATGCGACATTGACATCGATGCATCTGCAGCTTTGGGTAGTAGATGTCACGCTACTCAAGCCGGTTTGAGTTTGACTTTGAGTTTGACTTTGAGTTTGACTTTGACTTTGACTTTGACTTTGACTTTGAGTTTGACTTTGAGTTTGACTTTGAGTTTGACTTTGACTTTGACTTTGAGTTTGACTTTGAGTTTGAGTTTGACTTTGAGTTTGAGTTTGAGTTTGACTTTGAGTTTGAGTTTGAGTTTGAGTTTGAGTTTGAGTTTGCAAAAGGAAGCCGGGTTAGGAAAGCTGAGAACCCTTGTCTTTGTGTGCTTCTGGAAACCTTCTAACTGTGCAGCAATGAGGCTGTAAGGCGCCTGAGTGTGCCCAGTCCGGGGATGGGCGGAGACGGGGGCTTCGGTGACGCCTTCTATTTGGCATATTAAACACAGTAATCTTCATTTGGCATGTCACCAGGGGTTAAGGGTGTGTCTCACGGCTGCGTGCCGCAGTGGCATAAATGAAAGTGCACACTCACGTTTTCAGTTGTTGGTCTGTTTGTTTAAAAAGTCTGTTTTAATCTGTTTAAATAGGAAGTATGAGCCACGCGTATGAAGGAAACCAAAGCAACATTGTCACCTGCTTTATTTCTTCATTTTATTTCGGCAAAATGTCAGGTGTTGCTGGTAGGGTGATTTCGGCTTAGGGATGACGTGATTGACAGGGGTGCCACAGAGCGTGTCCCTGACTAGTGCTGGAGATGCAGTCCAAAGCGGTGTCTGTTCTACAGCCGAATCTTCTCTACAGTAGTGCTTGACTCTGTAATCCACACACTGAGTAAAATGAGGCTCGGTAGCTCTTCGCTATCCCATAGCAGAACAGCGTTTACTCTCTTTACCACCTCAGGTCCGAACAAAAGTCGTAAAAAGACCGGAAAGGCTCGCGCTGGCAGAAATAATGGTCGCAGAATAGATCCGTCCCCGGTGCCGAACTTGGGCTTTTGTTTGTTGAGTGTCGGGAACAAGGGAGCACAGTGGTGGACAACGCTTATGTCAGGCGGATGCTTCACTTCCACTGCCAACTGTCTGTAATTGGCTGGAGGATTAGAGGGGTTTTGAGGATTCAGAACACTATCTGCAGTATCACATGACTGCAGGATTCTGCAACACAAAGGAAGCCATCCGCTCGTGGTGATTGGTTATCCAAACGAAGCCGATCTCCTTGCCCACGACAGGCTGTCTTGTTGGGTCTTGCAGCGCTGCTTAGATGGGCAAACTGGTTCTCTCCAGCACACCTGTGCACCCCTCTTCAGACCTTGGCAGTCAGCACACAGTCCTTGATTTTCACCTGATAGCAATACAGACGAGTTAACAGTGTGACTGTCATTCTTTACTTGGGGAAAGCTGTTGGATAAGGAAATGTGGCACCCACACAGAAACACAGACACTCACACAGACACAGACACACACACACTGCATATGAACTTGTGGGTTACGAGAGAGAGAGAAAACAACTGTAGTTTTGAAACAATTCTATTTAACAATTGGAGCCTTTCCAAGTATCTGTCAGAGTGCAATGGAGTGTGGAGAACCTCTTGTAATTTCAGTGTAATTCTTTGTGTGAGTCTGCTGGAGGTGCTACGTATGAGTCCCGATGACCTCCGAGCTGCTGTGAGGGATGTGGAGACAAACGGTCAGAGCCGACAGACCCATCATGCTTTGAGGGCAGCACATGGTGAGAAAGAACTGCTGGCTCTTTTGCCAGGTTGTCTTTGAGAGAGCTTCCCCTTGTGGAAGAGGAGATGAACCGCAACGAACCAGGCCCTGAAGCAACAAAAAAATATAAGCAGTAAAACAGTTCCTCGCTCCCGCCATGTGTGGGGTTCACGGACAGGTGGGTCTCCTATGATCTGGATCCAAACAAATCGTCTGGAAGTCTTTCTGACAGGAAGCATCTCTTGTCTGATTTTCCAGCTGTGCATATGTGGCAGTACGTGCCACTCACCTTAATCACCTGCTCCATATCTGAAACGCCTAGTAATATATCATCTTCATAGTCCCTGTGAAGGAGGCTCTTGCTTGGAGAAACTGGAGTTACTGGTTTAAAGCAGGATTTGTGTGCCTTTAGAGCTTTAAGTTATATATGCTCAGTGAGGAATTTCTTTCTTTTTTTTTTTAATTAGCTAACAAATCGTTATAAATCTTTAGTCTTAGCGTTCAAGGAGTTTATCTTTGGTGTCTCAGTGTCTGAATCTCACACACGAATGCAATGTGCAATGTGACTGGCATATTTTCATAACCCTTCTTGGGGGGGAAATAACAGCTGGATTCAGGAACGGCAGGGGTTAAAAAACTATAAATCAGAGTACATTTTATGGTTTACATTTGCATGGTAATTTAAAGTCACTGAACCGTTGATACAGAGTCTTGCAACAGTCGTTTAACCTCGTGAATGTTAATCCAGCCCTGTGACTGGGGTCTACAGGCAAGGTTATTTAAGCCATTAACCAACCAGCCTGGACCAGAGCAGTTGTGCAATGCAGGACTAAGTCTGCATGACTAATTGTGGAGTTAAGTGTACGTTTCCATGGGAAAGTTTTAATCTTTCTCTTGGGCCGTTTGATACTTTTTTTTAACCCTCGCTTGGGGACGGTTGTGTGGATATTTAACCGTACAACACAGCGGGTATTTAGTTATTGCAATGCCCCCACTGCAGTGCCACAAAACGCTCCCCCCTAGGTGCAGGAATGGTTTCTTCTGCCTGAGCCACAGCAAGGGCTATCTGTATCTCTTCCCATCTAAACCAGTGAGCGGCGCTGCTGCCTTCTTTATGCTGGGGGGGGGGGCACCTCTTTTCGGTCTCTCCGTCAGGACCTTGGAAACGACGGGTGAGAGCGAGAGTGATTTGAGTTTCAACGATCATAGGTTGAACCGGGTGCCTGTGCTGCCAATGCGAATTTATTTTTTTAAATATGTTTTTTGAAAACTCTGGCAGGTCTACAACTTAAGTTATCGAAACATGTCAGTCGAGCCGAAGCTTATTAAGCGCTGTGGTGGGAAAAACGATTCTAAATGCATCCCAATTCTATAAAATGATAGCAATAAAACCGACCCTGTAAGTTAAGTAATCAAGTCACACATGAATGATTATTTTCTTGTCAGTTAGATGCATAGCCAGCAATTTAGTTCAATGACACCCACAATCATATCCTACCGATCGAAACGAGGTTTCCGCACACCATTGAGTTGGATCACTCAACCAGGACCGGTCGCACCGATGAAGGCACGTCTGTGCTGGAATTCCGTTGTCTGCGTTGTGGAATGGATATTTCACAACCTCGGAGTGAGAGAGTGCCCCGCAGTTCCGCAAGCGCTTAGCCGCACCAATCCCAGAAGTCTTTTCTTCAGCTGTATTCTGCTGTTCACACACATGATACTGTTATGGGTCGCGTAACCCAAGTGCTTTCCTTTTAGTGTGCAGGTAAAGTAGAGTTTCATTTAAACAAAGGGCAAATGAAATGAAATTGGAAGCCCTCTGGAGATTTGTCTAGTCGTTAACCTTGTGCCATGTGCTAATTTCATTGTTATGCGTCTCGCCGGGTGGACGTTGATAGCGCAGGGGTATCGGAGACCATCAGCAATAGAATCCTGCCTGGAGCCCAATGAGCCGGGCTCTAGTGTGTTCCTGCTTTAAACTCTACTGAGCACACCAGCACAATTTCACGGAGGGCGGTTTTGAATTGGGCGCGATGCGCGGCTGTTGTGGTGGCAAAGTGCAGAGGCCCGACTGCTTTTGCTCTCCGTCTCCTGCGGCGATGGCAGCCCCTCTTTCCCCCCCAGAGTGGCTGGGGAACGGTCGAAACTAGGTCATCGACTTCCGGTCCCGTCTGGCCCGTGCCGCAATTATCGCAATTAACTCTGTGTGTCTTGCGATAAGGGAGGGGACCTCAGGGAAGTCCCACATTCCGAGCGACCGAGCCTTGACTGCTGCGGTGGACAAAGCGGTGTCCATAGCAAAGGGTCCTCATTTGTCTCTCTCTCTTCAGTTTTGTATTCTGGCCAAATGAACAGTGCTATAAAATTAGATAAAAATTGATTTATATGGGTTGCCTCAAAGACAGTCTGATTTTAGGGATGTGTGATGCGTACAGCTCATGGTTTGAGCTCAGAGGATATCATTGTTCAAAAGCAAAGTGTTGATGTAGTGCCCCCTGCTGGAATTACAATCCCGGGAGTGGGGGGGGGG
>JAOVYW010002861.1:0-12500 GCA_025775045.1 Hiodon tergisus
GTGTGTGGTGTGTGTGTGTGTGTGTGTGTGGGGTGTGTGTTTGTGTGTGTGTGTGTGTGGTGTGTGTGTGTGTGTGTGTGTGTTTGTGTGTGTGTGTGTGTGTGGTGTGTGTGTATGTGTGTGTGGAGTGGGGGTCCATGCTGGAACCGTACCATGGGTTGTGTTAATTTGTGCAGATGTTGTACTTTTAAATATGCACTTTCATGACAATAGAAGATCCAAATGCAGTGTCTGACAGAGCCTTTTGTTCTCTGTCCTTGCGACACCAGCATTACAATGGCTGCCATTCGCGCCGGTCCGATATTGACATTTTACACACAGCATCCTTCATACGCACACATGTATCCCTTTGTAAACGATGCGTCTGGAGTATTGTTGTGTAAATTTCAAATACAATATTGCCGGTTCAGCGCAAGTGTAATCAATGTCCATTAAAGTCTCCTGATTTGATAGTCAAATGAGCACAAAAGCTGCACATCGTGAGTGTACTGTGAAATAGTTTTGAACATTGTTCCTACACTGAAGTGTAGGAAAAATCAATGCACAGGGACCAGGCTTGTCCAGAGAATTAATCACGTGCAATACAGTTTAACCTCACCATGCATTGTTCATGGAAATCTGATATGGTCACTTGAAAAAGAACAAAAACATGAAAGTTTTACTTTATTACTTTAATTGCTTCATTAGCAACACCGCCACTTTCCAGGTGGCATCAGCCACGAGCGTTGTTGTTGGTTCTAAAAAACATTAAAATATATCGTTTCTATTAGCATCTGCCATTGCTTTCCTCGCAAGAAAGTCTTATCATTGGACTCAAGACTACGGAGGGACATGTTTATTTAGTCCTTTATCTTGATACGCCCAAGGTGAGGTGATTGTAATCTACTCCCACGCTGGATAGGACTGTAGCGCCTTCGTTGTGTCTGCGTATTTGAATGGTCCCGAGGCTAAGTGATCAGATGTTACTCCTTCTCCGAAATGGAGCTGTAACTGTTACTGTTTCTCCATAGGGGGCTGCGTAAACTCAATCAGAACGCTTCTATAGATCCTGGCTGGGTGATCGCTCTGCATTTGAAGTCCACTGTAAAGACGGTCCCTATGGCAACAGATCAAGGAAAAGTAGCATTGAAGTCAGTTTAGTGGCGACACAGTAACGCCTCTCAGTCGGTTGCTTTATTTACAAAGCGATGGTCTTCGCTATTTGAAAAGATTATTTAGAACAAAGATGTGCTTAATTAGGCCCAGAAACCCCATAGCAAGGCCATATTTAAATACAAACCATCCTCAATTAATAATCCGAAGGCAGCCAAAAATTATTTGCACGTTGTGGAGAAAAACAAACGAAAAACAAACAAACGAAAACAAAACCGGAGAAGGCCCTGTTTGACGGCACCCAATGGGCAATGAGAAACCAGAAAGCTAAAGCTGTCACAGATGCCTCAGAGGCACCGAGGTCTGGCGGAAGCCCCTCTGTGGTTTGTGACTTAATTAATGTATCAATTAAGTGAATTCCAACCGAAAAAAGAACAAAAAAAAACAAGAAAATAAACAGTCCAGGGGATGGATCAGATATCTTCCTAACTCCTAACTTCCTAAAATCCGGATCCTAATATTCGGGCTGTGCATGGAAGAAGATGGCCGATTAGTGATCACAGAGATGATGTTGCTGGTCGAGAGGAATGGGGTTGTCGTTGAGGGGTTCCTGTGAGAACGCAGGGGTCTGATGTTCAATTTTTCTCTTTAATGTTACTCAAGACGAAGCAGGGCCATGAAAGGCTGCGATTCCACCAAAACCCGGTGATTTTTGCATCACCTTCTGGAAGGACACAGGGCATGTTACCTTTAGTAACTTACC
Source organism: Hiodon tergisus (assembly GCA_025775045.1). Taxonomy (NCBI): domain Eukaryota; kingdom Metazoa; phylum Chordata; class Actinopteri; order Hiodontiformes; family Hiodontidae; genus Hiodon; species Hiodon tergisus. The sequence continues at coordinate 1,856 of JAOVYW010002861.1, forward strand.
ACTAGTGTACTAGTTGTGGATGTGCCTAAATAGAGTCTTAGAGACCCCAAAAAAAACTGTCAAAGCCACGCTGTCCTTCTCAAAAGGCAGGGTAGCAAAGCAAAAACCAACCTTTGAAATGGCACCTGGAGCGGCTTCACATGGCTTCTGGTTCCAGTGAGTCAGAAGCAGGCTCTACTGCTTTACAACACAGTCGGACATTTTTTGATGGTGGAGGTTAGACCATCGCTGAGGTCTCTGATCGCCTGAACGTGGCGTAGCTCTCACCACAGCCACCCAGACTCAGTGCCTTTTGTGTGCAGCTCAGCCGTGAAAACGAAAGCAACTCTGCCCGCCAGCTCAGGCAACCCGGTTTACTGAAGATTTCAGAGCACGCTACGCGTTACGCTTTCTTCCTTTTTAAATGACATCCGGATCATATTCTGTAGTCGGGAGGTGCACGTCGGTACACAGAGGTCCAGGCCTTCTAATTTTAAATAATGTGAAAATATCCTTTTCCAGGGTATATATCCATCATACAAATGGGATACAACATACAGGAAAAAATTTGGAGATAGTGTGCATCTCCAAGAATGACCTGCTTTCAATCTGTTCAACCACACCATAGGAAAATGATACAAAATATATCTGGGGATCAAATAGGTAGACTGAAAGAACTGACAGAATGACAAACTTCCCATCATATCAGTTTTATTAATCACCGAACAATGCTTCTATACATTTTTTGCCACAGTTTACTATGTGGAGCTATTTCTTCTTGGTAACCCGTACGTCATTTAGCTCAAGTATCTTTTTATATCACAGTGTGATACCTGATGGAAGCAGAGTGGAGCAATCAGTAGCTTTTCCGAGTATTTTCCAAAGAGATATAGCTTTGAACACAATACCTTCACCCCCACCCACACACTTACACACTCACACACACACTTTTTATGTGAGCCTAATTTTGATCTTTTTAGTATTCCTAAGGCTGTCCACATAAATCATTCCCGTTTCCAGAGAGTGCAAAAGTTTATTTAAAGGATTTTTTTAAATGGAAAACTAAGGGGGTGAGGGGGGGGGGGGTCTATCACAACAGTTGTCACCAACTGTCAGGCACACACGGCTTGCACTCAGATTTTTGCTGACGGGCGTTGTATTTAATACAAGGCCTGCTTAACTTCAAAGCCTTCGTTTTCCTGACTGTTTCCACTCCTGCCTTTGCCTTGTTCTCCTTCACACGGTTTCATTTCTCATCTGTTTGTTTCTATCTTTAGGCTTGGGCCGGATGTTTACTTATTCAATTTGAATATATACATATAATATAAAGGGGAATTACTCATGCCAACGGTATTGGTAACTAAATAGTCAAAGAAAAAACTTTTACTTGTTAAGTAAGATACTTATTTATATGCACGGTTTAAAGTTTCAATAACTGCAAAATCTCTTGATGTCAACAAAGCTAAATTAAAAAATAAGCAGTCCTTTTTCAGTATTTTGTAACGGATATCGCAAAAATTGGAACTGTTATAGACAGCTGTCACTTTGTTAATCACTTAATTATTTGAGGACAATAAAACTGAAAGCACGTTAATTGACCTGACCGATTCAAGATTCAAGACATTTGTGTCCGTTGTTGGTGATTGTGTTTAGGGCAACCTTTCACTTCTTTAGATATTTGGAATCACCAGTTTTGCTATTCCATTGTGCTCGGTTCATCGTTTCGAATCTTGCTACTAAACACGGGGAGGGCGAGGAAGTACAATTAGTCAGCTCCAGTCCTATTGCCTTAAAGCCACCCGTCTGCTTTACACACTGCAGGCTACCCAACCAGCATGATAGGCTCAGCGCCTACTGGAAAAACACTTTCAGCCTGCAGGCACTCGGCGAGTAGCCAAGATATGCAAGTTATCAACAAACTGAGAGAAACCATGCCAAATTTGTAATTGTCAATAATTGCGCCACCATCGCCGTGGTCTGTTGGTCGCACTCACGTAATCAATGGGCTGGATTGTACAAATTGTGACAATGAGAGCGTAATGGCAAAGCACCACGAGGCGCTGGGGTGGGTGGAAATTACAGGGCTTCTTTCTCAAGCGGCTGAAAAAGTCCAGCTCATGGTGTTCTGTTTGTCCTCTGACAAGCACCTCCACCGACTGAACCACTGTGACTACGCCTCTGTTATGTTCTCCCAGTTTCAGTACCTGCATTTGCAGGGATTCTGCAATGCTATTGATATTGCTATTACCCTATTTATCTCAATGGATGGAGAAGAAATAAACAGTGATTAGAATAAACATTGCGGAGAAATAATTTTTGTGACGCCCTGGGGTTGGCCGGACTGAACTAGCTTCTGTTTACGTTGCCAAAGGAAAATCAAAACTATTTAGCCTTGAGCCCACATCAAATGAAATCATTTTTTTGTAGAACGTTATTATGATACATTTTTACGCCTGTGATGATACTGAATCAATCGTCTGGGATCATCTTCAAAGGCCCCCGCAGCTTCCGCAAGGTTTGGAAGGTCATCGGCGTTTGATGCGAGGCGCGAATCTTTATTTTTTATTTTTGCTTTCCGGGGACGTCTTCATCAGATTTCACCAGAAGGAGAAAACTGTGGCTCCGCCCCGCAGAGCTCAACGCTGAGCCTCAGACAACCCCACGCAACCCCCGTACCTGCGCCGGCAGATGCAATGGAGTTTCTGCACTCGAGAAACTGACAGGTATCTGCCACGTTCTATTCCCAAACATCCACGGTGATCACATTGAATTAGTGTGCGTATTTATTTTCTTTTTTCTTTTATCTCAGCAGATGCCCCCACCTTTTTCGGAAGCTTCAAAGTAAAGTTAACATCCTAATTATGCAACTAGTGCATACTTCTGAATTCTCCATGGAGATGTTGATTACGTCTTAATCCATACAGCACCCTTAACAACACTATTACCACACAGCATATATTTTTAGTTGTGCAACTAATTGAATAATATCTGTATAATAATTGTCTGAAAGTCAAAGGAAAAAAAATAATAAAAAATGTATGAAGGAAACTGGTAATGGCTAAAAGTTTTATGACATAATTAAAAGGAAAAACGAAAACAATAGCCTTGGTACTCGCTTGCCCTCAGAATAAGTGCAAAAGCAGTGAAGGACGTTGAAACTCGAAACTGACTTTGTAAAACGAGACTGCGATCTTGTGGTGCCAGTTAATGCTTAGTTATTGGTTGGTGTAGTAGAACCTCCACAGGATTACACCATGACCCCCCACCAGCTGTTCGAATGATCATGTGGGTCAGGATTTGTCTTCTAAACTCTATTTTGCATTACGTTTTGTGTTTGCCTGGATACCTTGCATCACTGCCCTTATTCATCAGGACACAGATCTCTGCACCCTGCCATGCCCACTCTCCTGGATTCAGTTCAGTTCCAGTCAAAAACATTTGCTCTTGTACATCTCCTCTGCCATCATGGTACACAACATTGCTGTAAAGTGCTGGATCTGTAAGCGAGTCTATGTTTGCTACAGAAGAGTGATGATGTCTTCTCTCTAAGCACCTTGACTCCACAATAACAAATAAGGTGGTCGTATCCCATGCAGGATTTTTTTTTACTTTGACATTTTTAGGACATATGGCGGAATGTGTTGGTTCTTAAAGTTTCTTCATAAAATGAGCAAAAAGAAAATGATTGAGGAACATGACATAGCCAGCCGAAAAACTTGGTCTTACAGACTACAATGCAACTAATGTATAGAACCCTGAAGGACTTGAAATTACCATGAAATGACTCAAATTATTATGAAGTACAATTTGGGCCATGTGGCATCGCAAGATCCCCAAATCCCGGAAACCGAGGGCAGCCGACAGAGCTTCAGTTTTTAGCCCAGTGGCGGAGCACCGCGGTCAGTGGCTCAAGAAGGGGCGGAGCACCGCAGTCAGTGGCTCAAGAAGGGGCGGAGCACCGCGGTCAGTGGCTCAAGAAGGGGCGGAGCACCGCGGTCAGTGGAGCAAGAAGGGGCGGAGCACCGTGGTCAGTGGCTCAAGAAGGGGCGGAGCACCACGGTCAGTGGCACAAGAAGGGGCAGAGCACCGTGGTCAGTGGCGCGAGAAGGGGCGGAGCACCATGGTCAGTGGCGCGAGAAGGGGCGGAGCACCATGGTCAGTGGCGCGAGAAGGGGCGGAGCACCGTGGTCAGTGGCGCGAGAAGGGGCGCACCACCTCCAGTCAGCACCACGGCCAGCGATCACTCCTGACTAGTGAACATCATTTATTCATGTATTTTTATAGGCTATTTCTACCTTTAAAAGATTGCATGTGTGCACGTTTTACCATGCCTTAGCTCTGTATGTTGTATTTCGATAGTCTGAAATATTTAATATGGCAAATAGCCAGGCCAAAATGTTTAGGAAACAAATTTTAAATGTTCTGAGTACTAAATAGCCTTGAGACGAGCCCCTCTAGGTTCATCTACTTTTACAGCTGGATAGTTTACAAAAGCAATTAAGCAGGTTAAGTACCTTGCCAAAAGATACAACAGCTGGGGAGAGACTTGAACCGGCAACCTTTCAATTACAAGTCTGTCACCTTATCCACTACACCACAACTTAAGAACAATTCACAAATGCTGTCTCAATTTTGATAAAAAACTGCTTGAAAGACAAAGGTCATCACAATAATCATTGGTGTATAATATATAATGCTGCATTATAGTAAAAAATTATGCAATCACAAAATTCCACTGGCATGTGTATTCATCAAACACACCCTTTAACAAAATTCCAACAACTTGTTCAAACTTTTGCTAACACTGCACAGTGCACAAATCTTATGATCCATCTTTATTCAGAGGTATGAAGTGCAGTGTTTCTATTCCTGATTCAAAAGATCAGTGTCTTCTACTGCTGGTTTGTCCTTGAAACCATATTCAGGAAAGTCCCATTTGAATGCATTGAATGCATTTAAAGGAGAAACACCACCTCAGAAATACATACATTAATGTTTAATGTTCACTCTTTAAAGTTTTATAATTAGTATTTAATAATATGCTCAAAATTGAAAATAATCCTTTAAAAAATGCACTCTAATAACATTAAGAAAGGTTAACATAATAGAGTTTTGCATGGAATTAGGTGAAGTTTGAGATTGTAATGAGATTTAATGGGCTTTTAAAATTATGAATTAACGGTGATATTTTATTTATGGAATAAATTAGTTAGTATAACAAAGAAAATTACTACGAGGGTACAGAGACTGTCAAATGCTTCTACTTCAGTACCATTTGTGAAATTATAAAATGAGGATCATCAGACCAGGATATGCATGACAAATCACTACCTCAATCAATATTATTATTATTTTTCAGTTGGTCTGCAGACCCACCCTATCAGGAGCGACTGACATTTTATAACTTTAATGGCTCATAAGAGCAAGATTTCTACTGAAGCTGTTCGGGTGAAATATCGTGTTCATGGGTACTACAGCAGCTGAGTTTGGAATAAAAACCTTGAGCCTTGACCACAACCGTACTCTAAAGACTCATGAGCCTTGACCACAACCTCACTCTGAAGACTCATGAGCCTCGACCACAACCTCACTCTGAAGACTCATGAGCCTCGACCACAACCTTACTCTGAAGTTTCCTGAGCCTCGACCACAACCTCACTCTGAAGACTCATGAGCCTTGACCACAACCTCACTCTGAAGACTCATGAGCCTTGACCACAACCTCACTCCGAAGACTCATGAGCCTTGACCACAACCTTACTCTGAAGACTCATGAGCCTTGACCACAACCTTACTCTGAAGACTCCTGAGCCTCGACCACAACCTTACTCTGAAGACTCATGAGCCTTGACCACAACCTCACTCCGAAGACTCATGAGGCTTGACCACAACCTCACCCTGAAGACTCAGATTGTCGACCAGGCTCAATAAACTGGAAGTGAAGAAAGGATTATTTCAAACCGCTTTCCCGGAAACATCCACCTTGCCATTTTAAAAGTTTAGCGTAGTAGTTAAAAAAATAGAGTAGTTACGACACACGATGTTGGACAAGGTTTTTTTTTCCCGGTTCATTGAACATGATGCGTCAACAGGATGCTACATTCCAGATTTTACTACCCATGTGACAGATTTGGCTCCTGGTGTACAACCTCTACTTCACTTTGAGACAATTTAAACCTGCTCAGAAATGTTCCCTTGAATAGAACCGAAGAAGAGACGGAGGTTGACAGTTTGAAGAGATTTCCAGCTTGATGAAATTATGAACCCTGATACATCAATGAGCTACAAGGGTTTTCATCTCCACCAGCCAGAGATCAGTCCTTCCCAGAGGCATCCTTTACAGCTTTGCAAAGGATGAAAAGCAACGGAAGAAATCCTCCCGTAGTCAAAGACGCGCGCCGATGTTTGGTTATGACCGCGATCGCTTCTGAATCATGATATGAACATTGCTTGACATGGACAACTGCAGAATGCATCTGGAAACAGGCCTGGTTCGGCCGGCTTGGCCTCTGGTCAAATCGCCGGAGAGCCATTAAAACATCGAGCAGACATCGCCCAGACGCTTTGACGAATGGACTGATCTGTCTTCAGCTCTCGCGTCAGTGGACCTGAGCCAAACCCTGAATTGACACTCATTGAGCAGAATATCGCTGTTAGTAACGTCAACATTTTTTAGGCAGGCCACAAAACAATTTTCGAGTGGCTTGCCAAGACTAAATGGCTGGCAATAAACTTGAATTGGCAAGATTTAGATGCTGCTGTTTGGTTTTTATGGCCTGTGAGTGGAAAATGGCAAGAAGATTTTTATTTATTTTTTCCCCCATAACGGTGTGTCTTTTATGAGCAGGGTACATACATTGAGGTTCCATCCATTTGTAATGGAGGTATAATCCGAGGTGTTTGTGTTTTCTTTGCATTTGTGCACAGGCATAATTGAATTCAGGCGTCGAAATGTGATCGTTCTTCATTGAGATCAATGTGGAGGCTCTCTGTGATTGAATAAGACGTTGTAGGAACATGTGAAGCCTTTCAGGCCAGGGGCTCCCCATCCAGGTACAGGTGTCCTTAGATCTGAAGTTTTCATCCAAGCATTCAGGACCTTCCTGTCAACAACCACTGTCAGCAGCAAAGCACATTCCACATTCTTTAAGGACGCCCCGCCCACACTTAGACCACAGCGTTAACTTCCTGTGTTTTTCCTCACACATTTTGTTTATATACTTTTCTAACTGTGTTGCAGTTTCCTGGCTATGTCCCTCGTCTATGAAATAGAACTGTTATACAACTGCATAAGAGAGCCACTATTGATTTCAGAGAATAGCAAGGGATGGCATTTTTCAAAGGCACAGGTAATCGAAATGAGCGGAGACGTTGCTAAACTTATCCTTTGTTTCCTGCCAGTATCTTTACATGCCTTCCAAAGGCAGAAAAAAGCGGCAATTTGTTAAAAAAAGAAGACAAAAAAAGAAAAGAAAACGCAGGCAATTTATATGATAATTTTTTTTCTTCTTAAAACGATCAACCACCCTGAGCAACTCAATTTCCTCTCAGCTGTTTGTTTTGCAAGTGCCGGATAATTACATCGAAAGAGTGTGGACTAATTACAGTAAACAGCGTGAATATTTAGGAATATTTCAAAGGCCCCATACCAAACACCCCCAAGTTTTTGACTGTCGATGTCATCGCTTTCAAATTTTGCCCCTCCTCGGGTGCAAATCTTGCCCTTTCCCAGCCCCTGAACAGCATCCAGCACAGTGCCCCCTAGAGGAGAAAGGACGGATTACAGCCCCGCATATGAGACGATAAAAGTTTAATGTTGCTCCGCTTAATAAAACGAATCATGGGTCAATGAGTCCCTTTCAATAAGATTTTTATTTTTATATTACTATGTGTAAAACTGCTAATAGGAACAAAGATTTATTTTTGTTGAAGCATACATTGAATAAACCTTTAAAAGATTTAAAAAGTGTAAACAGAGGTACTTAAATTAGTCCATAGGTTCTGACAGGTCATGAAAAAACTTCCAGGCCATAACAACCACAAACTACACAAAATATAACTTTATAAAATGTAAATCTATACCAGCTGTTTTGCGACTACCGTTAAGCCTACTTCACTAAAATGAAAATTCAATTGTTATTTTTTATTTTTTGGTCTTGAGATTGAGTACATTTTAACCAGTGAAATAATACATGTGCTGTACAAAACAAATAGTAATACTGGCTAATTATGAGTTATTCCTCCCCCCATTGTGAATATAACAACTTATGAACACTGAATTGCCATCTGCAGACGCCGTGCACTTTCAAGTACCTTTCTCCTCCTCTGAATCAAGGGAACAATGCGGACCTCCGGCGCGACCTGGTGAACAGCGAGAAGGGGCTCGCTCCCTGGCCCAGGGCCCGGCCACGTATGCCCGGGGGGGGGAATAAAGAAAGGCTGGCGCTTGGGTAGAAAGCGAGCTGGAGCGGGAAGCCGGTGACGGATGCCCAAGGAGGCCGGGGCGGCGGGGAGCTCGCGGGCACAGGTTCCCCTGTGGCCTGTGCCTTGGGAGATACTCAGTGTTCCTCTGACACCACGCACGGGCCAGACACTCACAAGGGCAGAGGGAGGTGAGGGATTTATCTCAGCCTCCAGAAAGCCAAACACGGGGAAAGGGAAGCCTTCTCAGAGAGGGTAAACAGCACAGGGATAAGAAGGGAATCCTAGAATGAATTCTCCTTTGATTGAGGTCACTACTGCACAGGCATTGAACGCTCATTCCATATTGCTGCAACAGGTGTTCTGAAATCATCTATTAGTGTTTATAAACGTGCCAGTGTGAGCTCTCGGCCTGCACACAGTACTCACATTTACCCGACTGCATGCTTATTGCGGCTCAATTTGCACAGCATTACGATGTTAGAAAAACACAGGCAACACGTTTTGAAGATGAAGCAATAATGAGAGGAATTTAATGCTCAGGGTGTTACTTAATGCACCGCTGAAGTGAAAGAGCAACGTGTAATATGTCTCTGTGTGTGTGTGTGTATGCGTGTGTATGTGTGCGTGTGTATGCATGTGTGTGTGTGTGAGTATATATATCTGGGTACGTGTGTGTCTATGTGTGTGCTTGTTTGCATGTCTGTGTCTCTGTGTGTGTGTGTGCGTGCGTGCGTGTGTGCGTGCGTGCGTGCGTATGTGTGTGTGTGTGTGTGTGTGTGTGCGTATGAGTGTGTGTGTGTATGTGTGTGTGTTGCGTATGAGTGTGTGTGTGTATGTGTGTGTATGTGTGTGTGTTGCGTATATGTGTGCGCGTGCATGCGTGTGTGTCTTTGTGTGCATGTGTATGCATGTGTGTGTGTGTGAGTGTATATATCTGGGTACGTGTGTGTCTATGTGTGTGCTTGTTTGCATGTCTGTGTCTCTGTGTGTGTGCGTGCGTGCGTGCGTGCGTGCGTGTGTATGTGTGTGTGCGTGCGTGCGTGCGTGCGTGCGTGTGTGCGTGTGTGTGTGTGTGTGTGTGTGTGTGTGTGTGTCTGTGTGTGTGTTGTGTGTGTGTGTGTGTGTGTGTGTGTGTGTGTGTGTCTGTCTGTCTGTGTGTGTGTGTGTGTGTGTGCTCCCCACATAGGCCCAGCAACATGCACATTGTCTTTCCACCTGCAAACCGTAAGGTCTGAGGAATGGTTTAAAAAAAAGGAGGGCTGCTAATCCACTCCTGCCTCTTGGCAGCCTTGCCTGGCTTACCTTAATATCCAAAATCGTGGGTTGCAGTGAGACAGACAGAGTAGTCCCAGAGGCAGGTGGCAAAATGTTGTCTAGCGATTCTGTAACGCAGGATCCTCCCTTTGGAGTTTAGCGTGGATGCCAGGTCTGCATTCCGCCCCTTAATTTCCCTGTTAAAGATTCCATTTACTCTTTGTCATCTTTCACATTTCTCTGGTAGTCTGAAGAAATGAATGCACTGAATGGGTGCAAGTTGAAATAGCAGCAGCAACCACTGACAGTTAGATGGCAATGCTGTACGATTACTGTGGCCTGTGCATTTATATTGTAGACCATGTATTTATTGTAACATTATCTGAATGTAGAGTATATGCATTTATTCACCTCCATATCCAGTTAATCATATTTTGGCACTCGCTGCACCAATAAACTACTGCAAATTTTGTTATAGATCACAAGAGACAGCCTAAAAAACACATTTCCAAAGTCTTATTTTAAGCTCTTAATCCTCTCGAGTACTTTACACCTAAAAATTTTCACAGTGGGGTTTTCCTTTTCCTGTTTGAAAGAAACAAATAATCGGAAATATCATGTTAAAGTATCTGAATTGATTGGTTATTGTTTATTGTTTTGCGTTCTCATATCTCTGGCTATTGGAGAAATGAAGATTCTACGGTTCTATAATCGATTCTATGACGTAAAATCTGGACTTTTATTTACATTTTACATTTTAGTAGCTTAGCAGATGCTTCTATCCGAAGCGACTTACAGATCTTACATTTCTACATTCTTCCATTTATACAGCTGGATATTTTACTGAAGCAACTCAGGTCAACTACCTTGCTCAAGGGTACAACGGCTGGGGTGGGACTTGAACCGATAACCATTCTTTTACAAGCCAGTCACCTGCTGCCTGTCATTTATCAACATAAATGTTGTGCTCCATTTAGAAACCAAGGTT
>JAOVYW010002863.1:3370-14628 GCA_025775045.1 Hiodon tergisus
GGCACGGACACACACACAGACGCACGCACGCACAGACACAGATACAAACACACGCAAGCACGCGCAGACACAGGCACAGGCACGGACACACACACGCGCACGCATGGACGCGCAGACACAGGCACAGGCACAGACGCACGCACGCGCAGACACAGGCACAGGCACGGACACACACACAGACGCACGCACGCACAGACACAGATACAAACACACGCACACACGCGCACGCATGGACGCACGTACACACGCAGACACAGACGCACGCACGCACACACACCCACAAAAGCTGCAGTTAGTTACATAACATGTAGCTTAGATATTAGATTTTTTTTTTAATTCAACATATTTTGAAATGACCTTGTTTTTCTTCGAATAACATACAAAGAACATACATGTAAAGACGTAGGAAACTTTACCTTTCATGTCCTCAACCATGTTGTAGTATTTCTTTCTCATAATTCGTTCTGAGTTGTAATTTTCCACTATTTTTTTATTCTCCTCTTTGACTTGTTTTAGCTGTAATGAAAATGAGATCTAACAGCTGTGCAGCTAGATTTTTCATTCTAACGGGAAAGAGCTAAAAGTATTGTTCTTTTAAGAACAATTGAAGGATTCGTCCGAGGTAAACTAAGGCAAGGCCCAAATCTGAACTTTGGTGACTCGCTAACTGCACTTTACATAACTGTATGTCACAGCTTTTTATTTTCAATACTAAAAGAAATAAGATACTTGCAAGGAGAGGAAAGGAAAGGAAAACGCTATTAAAGACTGTTTTATTAAATGCGATTAGCCGGTTGTCAACGTTTTGATTTGGTCCCAGCTTAAATAAGTAGAACAAGCCAGCTTTCTCACCTCCGTCTGTAGCAGCAGGAGTTTCTGTGCCTAACTAAGGAGAACAAGTTTCTGTGCCTGAGTAAAGAGAACAAGCCAGTTTCCTCACCTCCGTCTGTAGCAGCAGGAGTTTCTGACCCACACCTCTCATTCTCCTCATAGTGAAAACATTATTCTCCTCCTTACTCCCATCAAGACCCTACACAAATATCAATGGTGAAAGCAACATAAAATGCATTTGTTCCGTGGACACCACATTGAACTACTTGGTATATTCTAGGCTCTAAGCAAGATACTGAAATAGGGAGCGATTGGTTATTATTGGCTATATGTATAATTAGTTATCCAAAATATTCACGGAAGTGAGTGCTTGTTGTCTGAGTGCTTGTTGTCTGAGTGCTTGTTGTCTGAGTGCTTGTTGTCTGAGTGCTTGGTGTCTGAGTGCTAGGTGTCTGTGAGTGACTTTCCATGATAACTGGTAAGTATTCCTCATCTGGGTGGAAGTCTGGGCCACTGCAGGTGTGCTCTACCTCCCAGGTGTGTGGTCCTAGGTCAATCAAAAGAAAAACCAAAAAATACATTAAAATAGTTTATTATCAAAGTCGCATATTTTCATTTGAAATGTGAAGGTTAATGGGTACATCGTACAGAATTTATTTTTCTGTTTGACAATCGTGTTTTTTTATCAGCATTTAAAAAAGAAAGAAAAAACTTTCCAAATACTCTTTAGTATTGGAATTCAATATGTACTGTGTGCTTTCAGTCACAGAAGGATGTAGCAACTGTTGCTAAATTAACCTTTACCCACCACTGGTTAACTTAGACATGGACCCTGCCATTTAGGGACAGTTAAATAATGGGGTGATGTCCTGACCGGACGCTGTGGAGATGCGCTGTGTTTTTATGGGAAAGTGAATATTGAATATTCAGAGATTTAATATTCCCTTAATGCCCTGCAAATAGCATATGTCAGTCACTTTAAAATTCTTTAACTTTAACCACAAATCCAAAACCAAATCCAGTGGTAACAGTTATGGTAACAAGAGACGGGTGAGGTTAGGCACCTTTTCTGATACACTCCAAGGCCATTTGTGTGATTTGAATGTTCCGGAACTTGGTCTGGGCGGTTTGAAGGCGTGTCTGGAGTTCTTCACTTCTTGAGTTGAGTTTTTCCCTGTAGTGTGGACATTTTTGGTTAAAAGTAAGACATATATGACATATAAAATATATATAATTTTAGTGATTTCCAACCAGTCTGGGTCCATTTTTTCCCTGTCAGGGGATTTGTGGTCTGACACGGTCGTCTGTTCTCGGTCCAGGGACTCTTTGGCTTGCGTTAACGCCTGGATGTTCTGATTGGCCATGTGATCGAGCAGAAGCTTTGCCTCGGCCACTTCCTGGTAAACCTCATGGGCCTAGTGGGAACACCAGCACAGCACTCACCTGGGACGTGATGTAGTGTTCAGCTGTTATTTTTATCCAGGGTGACATTACAGACCAAATGAGAGTAATGAGCTGTTTAATTATGCATGGCATTACTCGATAGCTACCTGAAGACTTAGCACAGCGGCGTGATGTTATAAACACTGTTTTGCTGTGCACAGTACTGAACAGTGTTCAGTATCCCACCATGTAATAAATGACTGCCTTTAGTGGCCAGTAATTGTATCCCGTAATTGTACTCACTTTACATATGATGCTGCAGAGCAGGGCTGTGCATGACATTTGCGCTCCTGTGACAAGTGTTTGCTCCCTCTCAATCTCCCTCCCCCCCTGTAGTAGCTCGGTGATCTCTCTCTCTCTTTTGTGCAGGCTCTCCTTCAAGGTCTCCAGACGGGCTTGGGCTCCCTCTAGTGGCCGCTCACCCCCATCGCTGCTCCTGGCGTCTGCTCCACACTCTTGCCCTGGCTGGAAAATGAATGAACAGCCTTATGTTTGAGATCGAGGTGCCACGTCGGTTTTGCCCAGTGATCTTGTTGTACAGCCCGACGAGTCCAAACCGTGTCCTTCAGGTTAAGAACGTAGTTTTCTAAACCACCTCTCAGAACCTCCAGAGGACACCTCTAGACACCCCTGACTGAGGCCTACGACCCCCCTTACTTGCTGGGATAGATCAGCGTTTTCTAAGAGTGCGGTCTCTGGAGTCTCCTGATCCATGTTCGGGGGCTTCAACATCTCCTGGACTTTCCCCATCTCCAGCCTGGCCATCTGAAGCTCCTGCAATGCTACAGAGGGACATGTTCTCTTCGGCTAAGGGCGGAAACTGAACAGTTTATACGTATTTATATACATATAACTATTTAGATTACAGTTACTTCTGATTAATCTGTTCACTCCCAATCTGTATGTCCATTCAAGATGACCTTTTTCAACAACAAAAATATTCCACAATGACCGGGGCATGAAGTATCCTTCAAATGATGTTGAGCATTTTGGTGAAAGTGAACAGCGGTTTGAACACGATAAGCCTTAATCGACACTCAAAAGTGCATCATTCACAAAGCTGTTCCTTTCTATAATTCAACAAAGAACTTTGCATTGAGAGTTCTACTGCTGTATTCCGTTGAAGAAGTTAGATTTTTCTGACGGCTGTCAGTATGGCATTCCAAGTTCATTTTTTAAACTAATGAATGTTAATGAAGTTTAAAGTACTGTTGATCAACATATACATTTCTATTACTATAAAGTAGTAGAAAAAGCTTCACGGTGGTTAAAAAGCAAAATAATTTACTTTTACTGTCCATTAAACTTCTTGGCCTAAAAATCGCTTTCCATTCCCCCCCCCACTCACCCTCAGACATGGCAGCCCTGGAAGTTCTCAAAGCCAGGAATAACAAGCTGAGGCGGGTGACTATTTGGGTTAACAGGAACGGTTCAGGAGAGCCCGGGGACTGGGCTGATCTCTGTGCTCCACATAAACCTGCGCGCTTCATGTCCCTATTTAGCTAGCGCATCGCCGACACCTGTCCCCTTTCTCTCTAAATCTTCCGTGATGAATGGTGGCTACCTGAGGCCCCCCTCCTACACAGTAGCATCAGGAATCTGAACTGGGAGAGAGGGTTATTTATATGCACAGAGTGAAGTCAAGCTCATTTCATTTAACACTGCCTTCTTATTTAAGACATTTTTTACATTTTGATATTTATAAATGAAATCTTCCCCAGGAATTTGTTCAGTGGCTTCGGTTGCATGCAAGTGATCCAGATGTTCTGTACGATAGCTCATGGTAATAAAGACAGTCGTTCTCCGTGGGTGAGACTTATCCTGCATCAGGGGTTCCCAGAAGGGCTGCACCAGGTGGCGCAGTTGTTAAGGCTTGTTGACCAGAAGGTACCAGACTCGAGTCCCGGGAGGGGAATTAAAAGTGAATTACTTCAGTACACTGGCAGCTGTATGAATGGTCGAATTGTTAACTATGTAAGTCAGTCTGGATAAGGGTATCTGCTTAGCAAATAAACAAACAAGGACATCAATTTTTACTGATGGAAAATCAAGAGGACTATAAATTTCTCAAGGCTTGGTTTAAGTACAGTAAACTAGGTGTGTAATAGTGTTACACTTTTACACATCTACACATCTTACGTGTGTTATCGCTGCTTCAGTTCACCAATACCTTTACAATAATAAATCATTTAATATTTATGTTACTGGTAATTTATCTTACTGCTGTGCTTTTGTTATTATGTTTTTGTATGAGGATATTTTTTGTGGTGTGGGAGTGTTTTGAATGAAAAAAAAATCTCTTGAATCGATTACGGTAAACTAATTAAAAGTTAGATTGTACTAGACCTATTGTACTAAGACCTTTTTCAGAAATACCCTAGCTCCATTGCCCGACTGCTGTATATACAGGGAGCCGGTGAGAGACAAATAGTTAAGTGTGTGTGAAATGGAAACGGGGGGGGTAATCACCATCTATATTTTCAATAAGCCTTGGTAATATTTGACACTTTTTTTTGTCTTTCCTATAGAGACACCTTCACCTCAATTCTTACAGAACCGTCAAACAGAGGTACTTAACACGTCGAGATCCTAATTACTTAAATAGTTATAATTGAGTGAGTGATTAAACCATTATGACAAAATAATGACAAGATAGCTTTGAAATCATCATCTTAAATATCAATTAATAAAGATAATCAAAATAGGAGACGAAGACACCTGATTCACTTTTTGATATTTCGTAAAGTTATGTTTAACTTTGCCAAAGGCAAAGCCGGTCTTTTTACCAACTTTTTCTAGACCTGAGTCACACTTTTGCGTTGGCAATTAATTTTTCTGTTGCTAATTAAATTAAAAAGGGCATGGCAGTAAGGTAAGAGAGAGTGGGTGTTTGATTGAGTGGGTTTGAAGACTCAATGCAGGAATCCACATTAAGTTACAGGTGTGTGCTGAAGATATTCGGGCTCTGGTTTGTCCTCCAACGTGCTTTTCTGGACATGCTTAGATTACTATATATAATAATTCTAAGCAGCACACGCGCAGCAAAGTAATATTGACTTAGCAACCTAATAATATGGAATATTATCAGGTCACTCAACTCGAGGTGTCCCCTGAGGCATTAAGTCAGATCCGGGTGTTGTGTGGAAGAAGACTTTGAAGGTTTGACTTCCGGGACGCTTCTTTTGTACCCTTAGGGGAAAATATCTAATTTTCTCTGTTATTATTCAGTTGGGAAAACTGCTTTGTACAAGAAAATTTTCAGGCACATAGATCGCAATGTAGTAAATCCTGCTCCTCGTGGCCTGCAGTAGCTCTGAGTTTTCCTTCCAACTCGCCTCTTAATTATTTCATTTAAATTATTTATTGAGGTGTGGACACTGCTGGACTGATTACCCCTCTTATAGATAATGCAGTTTAATAATCTGAATCAGAAGGATGCGTTGAAGTTAAGTTCAGACAACCGCTGTAATTGACAGGAAAAATGCATACAAGAGGCCACAGGACGTCCCGTTCATTGTAATTTAATGTGGGGCAGGAGTAGACTACCTAAACCTTTGACAGTCAAGGTCGGTCTTGGTACAACGAACATACCAAACGCTGATGACACATTTGCGATGAAGTGACTTCACCTCAGAGGTACTACCAAAGTCAGTTTAATCAAAATGATATTGGCATATCACAGTTAGCTAGATAGAGGACAACAAAACTTCACTGTGGCTCATGTAACCAAAGTTTAACGAGGTTTGCAGAGTTGGACAAAACAGTATTGTTGGAAGCTCTAATTCGCCACAGGAGAGGACCACAACAGACAGTTGAAAAGGGAAGTTTAAAAAGCATGAATTAATGGTGCTTTTTTTTTGACACCAACAAGATTTCTTCTAATCCATAAGAAAAATGCTTATCAGCACAAAAAACAAAATGGCAAAGGAATAATTCCATAATTAGAAACCCTCCATCCATCTGGATGTTAATTATCTTGCAGACTAATGGTTACAGCATTTAAGTTCGTTGTTCTACAAGCTCAACACCTGCTGATTACTGATTCACAAAAATTAGTGACTGACAGTTGGTTCGTGTTTTTAACAATATTGCTGGGCAATATAACTTTTCAGCCTCTTAATTAAATAATTTGACTGAACCAAAGGTAAAAAAAAACAATTTTTTAATTCTGAAAAACAGTAGCAAAGTGTATTTAATAATTCATGCACAATGCACAAGTCCAGGCTGTTTTTATAATACCTAAATACCTAAATTATTGTTTGCCCCAAGTTGTAGTCAAATTGTCTGTTCCCCAAGTTGAGGTACTTTGGTAAGCTTGTATTGAGCATACATGTCTGAGAGGAATTTTAATTCATTAAATATTGGGGCTACTTGAATGAAAAAGGGCTTTTTAGAGTAATTTTAGAAGTCTTGTAACGAGGCACAGTCTTAAAATACTTACTTTAAATAATTCTCTTGAAAAAAAATATGTTCTGAAATGTTACACTTGGTAGCTGAAGCTGGCTTATTTCTCTCAATCTTCTCTTTCATCTACTTATTTATTTGCTATATTTCTGTTTGCAAGAAGTGTGATATGAAATCAAAAAATGTGAGTGATTGATTGAAACGCGGTCTTAATTAAACAACCCCTGAGATGAAGTGTTTCTAGACTGCCATCAGGTCGGCTCGGTAAATGACACTGGTATACTGCTGTGCAGTCTGAACATGCCGTCTATTTCATGTATTATGTATTTGCAATGTAAATATGTACTGCATCGAGATCCCAGGCAATATTTCCCTAACAGATATTTATTAGTTCAGTCCCCAGGAAGATGTTTATATTGATTACAGAAAACATGTCTTTTTTTCTGTTCTTCAAAAAACCTACATGCTTCTGATAGATAATTTAAAACTTCTCCTCAATGTTAGATAAGACCTGACAAACAGAAAATATTCTGCGGGAAGACGTTCCCTCGTAAGAAGGCTGTCCGTGCTTGAGCCATCAATACGTAAAAAGCTAATGAACAAAATATCAGTGTGGAGCGTGACTCCACCCGCAGGGAAGAAAGATAACGATTTCCCATAGCCCAGAATCACCATTAATTGGACTTAAAATGTGCTCCCGCCATCGAAGCTGTGAGTTGGACAAAGTGCCAATTTATTGGGGCTACAAGGCCAAAACGGACTGGGCACATTGGTCAGTCTGTGTGATTACGTCCTGTGCCAGGACTCTACTGTCCAGGGCTAATAAAGATGTAATACCTTGCCACCATAAGCCTGTAATGTGTCTGTTTCGGAGAGCTGATGAAATAGCGCTAAACGCTGCCGTATGCCACGCCTGATGACACAGGCTGCCCTGATTACCGATGATGTCATCAGTGCTTTCCGATTATATCAGATCAGATCCGGTCATCTACGCAAAGCATACAGGGACGTGCAGAAAACAATAAAGAAGCAGGTGTCAGTGTATATCCTGGCAGCTGATTTCTATGTGTAGGTGGTGTTGTTTGGCGATCTCGCTTTACCCTCCCTGATTGTTGAAAGAATATCTTGTTCTCAGCATGCTGATCTTGTGTTGTAAGAGGCAAAATCAAATGTTTCCTTATTTCCTTCAGTTCCTTAAGAAAAGAAGATGACACATGACAATCTTTAGCAATTTTTTTGTAAATCATTGTGCTGCGCTTTGCCCTAAAGTCTCAAGACTTTAAATGTGGCGTCCTCTTTTTTTCTAACCTTTCTTTTTGAAGTTCTGCTCTTTGTGCTCGGTGTTTCATTTCAGGGATTAAGCCGAATCCAGTTATTAATATTGATTGCTCAAGGGTTTGGTCTTCATTGTGATAAGACAACAGTGATTGGTATTAAGGCAATTGCTCCTACTTGATGGCATGCATTTGAATTCGGATCTATTCTGTCCAGCCAGTCAGAGGTGACGCTATATTTCCCAGCAGGCCGTGGCATTACATCCCACCAGGGGCTTTATAGTGGTACGCATATGGAACTGCTTCACTAAATGTCAGGCTGTAGAAATGGGCAAAGAATACGACCATGAGCTGTGTCTGCTTTACAAAAATTCGGAAAATTCGAAATGTGCAAAACATGGGTGTAGCAATATCTTGGAGCTCTCCATCAGATCTCATCGCCCTTAACTCGAGTATTTACACTCCTCTCTGTTTGCCTCGTTGGGGATTAGTGTCGCGTTGATGACGGACTCTCAGTGGCTGCTCCTGGAAATGGAAAATGATTATTATAATCAGAAATAGGCTATTCTGCTCCGCTGCTCGTTTCGTATGCCCCAAATGGATCAGAAAACAGGAAACTGAACTCAATTGTTTAATCAAAGGGAATTTATTCTGCGGCACGATATTGTATTGTGCACTCTTACCAATTATTACATAGCTGAGAGCCTACACGTTATCGCATTTTCGCTCGCGCCTCCTCTGTGTACAAGGGAGGGCGGAGGTGAACTTAATCAAATGTTTCTTTTTTTTAATCAAACAAATTGGCTGAAGGGCTTTGTGTATGAAAAAAGGAAGCAAACAAGCAGCGTGTTCGCGGGGTTTAGGGTTTAGGATGCAATGATAGGAGCAGGATTCTAAGCTTCGTGTCAGTAAAAAGCAAAGCAGTAATTATTCTCAAAAGATCGTCAGGCTGCTCGGGTCTGCTTTCTTGATATACGTGTTGGACAATTAAATCGATTAAATAAAACGTTTTGGACATTATTTTCACATTCCGGTCATTTATCGTTATTGTTTTGTTCTGAAAAAAAAAAAAAAGAGTTAAAAGCTATAATTTCCAGGCTGTGACCAAGGACGCGCGCGCTCCATAAGCCCGCTGTGGTTGAAAGGTACACCAGTGAAAAGGCTGACCGTGTCATTCAAGTTGCAGGGGTTATACGGAAAGCAAGGCCTCACACGTCGTTCTCCTCCGTGGAATCATTTAACCCTAATCATATCATTCACTTGGGTTGTGAGACCTCTTCCTTCTCATGAGTTTTGCCAACAGCAGCACCGATATTTATTTTAACTCAGCTAATAACCACAACTAGGGTCTCAATTGTCTAATTTCCAATCCAGTTCGTACTATTATTGCTCAGAAACTGTTTTGTGAATAACAATTTATTCTGGCACAATCTGAAGTCTCTTAAGAGTTAAAATAAATGATTTGAGTGAGTTTTGGACCAAGGACAGTGGATCAGCATAAATGACCATGCTGTTCTTTCCAATTTCAGACCCAGCCACTTTTGATTAATTTTCTTTCACCTCTAACCCTGGAGAGTAGGCTACCCCTTCCAAAACCCGAGTTGCCCAGAGGTTTGAGATTATTGTCCCGTGTATGGGTATTTCCAACTGACAAGGGTTTGATATTTATTTACAAGCATTAAACGGCACTTTCAACTCAGCTCCAATAGGGGGACCTCATACGGAAATGTCAAGGGTGGCTGTGGTACATTTAAACTTTTTACATGATAATTATATTACTGTAAAATAAGATATTATTTGAGGGGCTGAGTTAATGTCAAAGGCATTGTTTTGTGGTGCAAGCAAAATAAAGATTTAATCAAAGCGATGATTTTTAAATCATTTATCTGTATAGAATAATTACGGAGTCAATTATGATGACTGGTGTTGATAAGGCAGAAAATAAATAGCGCGGCTGAAATGCATTTGTTTGCTACCTGGTGAGAAATAAGCACAGTAACTTCAGTGGCTAATTAGCAGAGTGGAGACAGAGGGGACGTTTCTTAAACTATGTGATACGCCGTATTAAATATGAAGGGGATGTGTCTCTTCAGGGTGCCCGACGCTTTGTAATGGAAACAATTATTGAACTCACGATAAAGACGCCCGCTTTAGGTATTAAAATTATTAGAATGGTATCATAAATAAAACTAGCTTGCACTTGCATTTGTCTCCCTGAGTATGTTATCTAATTTGAACCAGCAGTCAAGTAAAATCACTGAATGCATATCAGTCCATCCATCCATCCACCCATCCGCAATGTTGAAGTAATGCTCAATTAAAAGCGAGCTTCTGTCTGAAGTGGCACTGATGGGTGAAGCAGAGTTATTTCTACTCTCGAACCTTGCAAAAAAAAAGTGCGCTTATTAGATGTGAATAGAAACAATAGCGCTGTATTAAATATCGGAGGTACAAGGCTGCCGCGGTTCAATCACTAAATGCGTTTCCTCCGCAGTTCAAGTTGTACTTTGCTTGCCATTCAAAATTGTTTGCTTGACCTCATGTAATAGTTTTTTTTCCCTCTTTCTCAAGAGTCCAAACTCATTGGCTGATGAATTGGTGATAGAAAAAAAAAATCATTAGCAATTCGGTTTATTCTTTTCTGTAGCTGATGGGGTTTATCCTTGCTTCTTACCAAAAGAGTTCATGGCTATGCAAATGAGGGCTGGGTTAGCCATCCGTCCCACATGCAATGTCCTCTCGCTTTCTCTGGTGAAAATAGCAAGGCGGGTTCCCTTGGCTCACTCTCTGACCCGAATGAGCATGCTTTGCGGTTTAGTCTGTCCCGCTCTTTCCGTAACGCTGAAGCGGTTATAAGTTTGAATCTCCTGACCCGATCTCACTGCTCCGTACAATCCAGACGTTTTCTCCCTGGTCACCCGGTGTATTCCGTGGGAAGTCTTCCTTTGCCTGGAGACAGGTGCGGATTTGTACCTTTACCCTTCTTGTTAAAACTGACACAGAGCACGATACACGAAACATAATTATTCAAGATTATTTGAGATTGACACTTAATTAACGCACAAGCCTTCGGGTAGCCTCAGAGCCACTTTAAATGTGGTGACCATGCCCCATGGTAGTGTATTGAAACTGCTCCAAGGATATTTGTAGTTCATTTTAATCTCTTAATATATTGGGTGGAAAGGTGAAAAAAAAAAGAAAAAGAAAAAAAAAAAGAAAAGAAAAAAAAATATATATATATAGAGAGAGATTATATTGATATATATTGTGGCGAGCTTTGCGGGTATCGCAAGGACTCGAGATCTC
>JAOVYW010002864.1:3800-14497 GCA_025775045.1 Hiodon tergisus
GCCATGACACGCCGTTACCTGGGACTGTAAACGAAGCTGATGGGAAAGGACACCAGCGGACACCAGCCATGACACGCTGTTACCTGGGACTGTAAACGAAGCTGATGGGAAAATGAAGCAGGGCTCCTCACCTGGGATTGCGAATTGATGTCCGCTCCCCGCTTCACCAGGATTTTGACGACATCCCCTTGACCCGCCAGTGAGGCAATGTGGAGGGCTGTGTTTCCTTTCTGTGCATGGCAGAAACATAAGTATACAGAGAAATTTGAATTACGGGAGGGAGTGGGGGGGGGGTGGTGTATGTCTGCAGATTTTATTCCACTTCACATGACATTTCCCTCACTTTTGAGAATAAAATTAATTAATGAAATAATCGCCATTATGCACATGAACCCCTGCAAGAATGCAAAAAA
Source organism: Hiodon tergisus (assembly GCA_025775045.1). Taxonomy (NCBI): domain Eukaryota; kingdom Metazoa; phylum Chordata; class Actinopteri; order Hiodontiformes; family Hiodontidae; genus Hiodon; species Hiodon tergisus. The sequence goes on from JAOVYW010002864.1 coordinate 4,214, forward strand.
AAAAAAAACACTACACAATTTGTCGATCCCATCAACCCCCTCCCCCTGCCATCAACTTTTATGCAGATTATTATATTAATTATGGCAGTCGAGTTCCGGCTGCTGTCACAGGCATCAGTGGCTGACTTTATGAAGCTTGTCCCAGGCGCAGGCGCTGTGCCAGACATCCAGCACTGGCGGTGTCCAGAAGCTCTCCGCACAGAGCAGCCACAGCGACTCAGAACGGCGACAGGCTCGCAACTCGCCAGAAAGTGTACTGAATCACCTCTTCTGCCTTGGACTGGTGCTTAACAGACAATTTGTTTAACAAAAGAACGATTTACGTGCTGCCAGCAGTCTTTGAAATAAAAGAAAGAAATAAAACACAAACAAAACAAAACAAAATATCCACTGGGAGAAATGTAATGCATCTGGTTTTCTTCTTCATGCAATGCCAGTCAGAATCAGAGACAATTTCAATCTGAAAATTTAACAGGCAAATCTGGCAAGCAAAAATGTTCCTTTTAACTCCTCGAACCGACAGGCAGCTTAACTGGTCTGAGTTTATGGGATTAATGACACAAATGCAGAATATAGCAAGAAAAGGGTTGATGAGCGTATGTGTGATTGTGTGAGTCTCGGTGAGCGTGTGTTTGTGTTTGTATCTCTGCGAGTGTGTGTGTTCGTGTCTCTGTGACCGTGTGTGTATGTTTTAATGGTAGATTATTTGTGTAGGGAATGCCGTAGTGTCAGTACAACCGAGACCAAGGAGCAAATAGTTTGTGTCAGATGTCGGATTTGCATCAGGAGAACTCATTCCTCACTGGGGGAGATTATCTAATTTCTGGCGTGCCTTGGGGTCCTGACCCGACGGTGTTGTGTGGGATTAGATTACACAGGACTCAGATGCTGGCATTTGATTTGTGGCAGTTTCAGGTTGGGAGCGCATTTCTGGTCCGTTGCATCATCCTCTAGCACCCTGCTCTACCCCAACACCACCCCGCTCTACCCCAACACCACCCCGCTCTACCCCAACACCACCCCGCTCTGCCCCAACACCTCCCTGCTCTCTCCCAGCAGTTGAGACGCGTTACCTTAGTGGCCGAATCCACGGCGGAGCCCCGGTCCAGCAGCTCCTGTACCAGGTCCATGTGCCCCTCCTTGGCAGCCAGGTGCAGAGCGTTGAGCCCATTCTGCAAGACAAGCGCCCTTTTAACTGGGTGTGGAGATGTAAAGTGCATGCGGTAGAGGATTTGTTATACATAAAAGCCTGTCAGCAAGTGGTCAAACCAAGGTAAACACCCTAAATGAAGTATCTTGTGGTGAGAAAACGTAATTGGGGCACCTTGACCATGTTACCTTGAAACGATAATCTTATTTTGGATTTCTGTTTGGCCTCCGTTTTGGCTTGAATAAATAAATAAACAAACACAGAAACAAAATAGGCAACATTTAAAAAAAAATTTTTTAAACCCCACAGATTAAATTTCAATGTCACTCTCAAAGGATTACAGAGGGGATTTTTGAGTCCAAGCATTTGCTGCTTAAATCCCAAACCCCACCCCAGGGTAACAGACAGCGTTATCTCTGGCAGCCGAGTAGCTGTGGCAACAGCATCCTCCTGACGACAGCTGTGTGCTCCAGTTCAAAGGCGCCACCTGGAGATGTCGAGCATCTCACGTCTCACCTGGTCAGCATGCCCTCTCTCATGACTTATGGGTTACAAAGATCCCAGTGTACCCAAGCCGGTCCATGGCCAGAGCTCATTCTTTCCAACATGGGCTGCACAGAGATAGGGACAGTCTAGGGGTGGGCAAGAGGCAGAATTTGCCCCAAACGAAGCTGGCCTGGAAAACCGGCTGATTAAATAGCCCTCATCTGTACCTGTTTGCTTTGCCCTTTTTAAAGCATTGATCAGAGGGAATGTAATTTCACGCATGCTGGCTGCTCCTGGGCTACCCAGCATCCACTCCTTAATGTGCTACTTCGCTGTAGCCACCTCTCGCTGTGTTGTCCCAGGACAGGATGTGCAATCCATCCACTCAGCACAAACTCCAGCTCCCTGTTCAGCTGACACTGAACACTGCACTAAGCATGAAAGGAGTGCACGACAACAGAATGCTAATTTGTTGGTGGGTCTTCCATTAGTTAACACGCTTTGTTCCACATCTCTGACCACTGGAGAACTAAACAGGCATGTGCATGATGAGAAAACGGTCCCCTCAGCAATCAGGCTGTACATTTAGGAAATTGTAGGTGAAGATAATATCAGCAATAATATCAATAATAACAGTGGTGCTTAGCAGACACCCTAATCCTGAATAATGCATACTTGATTCTTTGGAAAGGAGAACGGGGCCAGGTCTAACCCGAGACTGGAGCCCTGAGACCCAGATCTCAGCGACTGCTCGGTTCCACCAACCCTCAGAGGGACTTCTCCGGTGGCTATAGATCAGACCAGAAACCTGCAACAGGTGAGAGAACGTTCTACAGGGGGCTGGGAGTCAACTTGAAAAGAAGGAAATTCCCCCACGGGAGAGAGGGGCAGGGTGGGTGGATTTCATTTCTCCATCTGTCTGGCAGCATAACAGCCTCCAACCCCCAACCGCTGGGAATCCTAATTAGACCAAGTCAAAGCACTCTGGTGGAATTCATCAGCCAGCGGCCAACGACGGCAGCCAATACAGGAGCATAGAGGGTTCAGAGTAAAGCACACAACCAGGAGACCTGATGGTTATTCTTCTCTTCTCCGTCAGGTGCCCTTACAGATAATCACGTTTGGTCAGGTCCATCTGGTATGTTCCCTGATTCTGCCCCTGTAACCTGGTGTGACAACAAGCCAGTCAGCCCAAAGCTCACTGGCACAAGTCTACAAAATCCCAAGAAAGGCCCACCAAAGTTATTTTACAGCACCAATACAAAAGGAAGAGAGTATAACATCAGGAATGAAGGACTGGGTCCAAAAAACTGGCTCCTTGGCAGCCTCCAGAGGTCGCTAGCCTTGTTATATAATTTATACTGACTTGGACAGGTTTAAATGTTGGCAACCTCCCTGCTGAGAATGACTAGACATTGCCATGAGGGTTATAAAGCTATGCAACTATTGAAGAGAGGGCTGGCAGGATCATCGGGAGGTGCAGGATTGTTCTCATAGTGACGGTGTGCTCTCATAAACACCACAAAGTTCAGCCAAATAACTGTCTCACGCTTAACAGGACAGTCCTGGGCAAACTGGACACAGGTCAGGCAGTGTCATGCTTTTCAGGGCTGAAAGCCCAATGGCCTATATGTGTAAGAAAAAACAAAAAGCTGAGCCTCGTCTAACAGAAAAGCCTGTCAAACACTTCAACAAGATTCTTGGATCAACAGAGTATCAAGCATCGAAGCATATAAACAGGGAACCAGGCATGAAACAATGCTATGCAGACCTTGGCCGAACCACAGCTTCCACAGGCCAAAGAGAAACCGAAGCGTCTGCCTCCCTAACAGAACGTTAGTCCTAATGACTCACACCTTCTCATTGGACTCATGGAGGACCTCGACTCAACCCGTCACTTCTGGAATGAAGAGCGGAACATAAACATACTTTTGTTAGTCCAAAGAGAGTTTTGACACAAAATGGCTGCAACACATCACCTTGGAATAAAACTGCCGATATGTCGCAGCCATTTTGTGCCAAAACGCTCTTCGGACTAAGACGAGCATGTTTTTTTAACCTATGTATAGCTATGTACATACATTTGACATCAAACTGAATAACGTGTTCTTTTTTTTCCTCAGTGACTAGCGCTTGAGATAGCAGTTGGACCGGTGACAGACACATGAGCACACCAGTGTGTTTCTTCAGACTTGACAGGCCACATGTCCTTGTCACGGTGTCACGGTGTGAAGATAACAACAATCGGGACAATGCCTGAGCTAAACAAATAAAGGTGCATCCAATATATTTCAGAAGGACAGAACACACCCAGATCGGTTCTAAACTCAGAGTGAGGGTTAGAGTTCCCCTCCTCCCCCAGTGAAACCAAGCCACGACATGAATGTACACATGTATGGGTAGGAGGTTAAACCGCGTTAAATGTACATGGCAAGCTGCAGGGAGAGAGGGGGAGAAAAGGCAGGCGCCCAAAGAGTGTGTGACACATAATCCCCCTCTCACCAGACCTTGTGACTGCAGTTAATGATCCTGCCAGGACTGTCCTATTTACACGCTATCGGCTTTCCCACCTCCAAAGCAGCATGTTGATAAGATGTGGAGTGTTTGGCCCCTCAGAATAAAAACACCATCATGTGAGCAGTACTACAGCACTTTGGAGAGGGAGGATAAAGTTGGGACAAAGCGAAGAGGCTCAGGTTGATGATGTCACAATGATGCAGCACAAATATCTGGTGTCTGGTGCACAGTAGCAACCCGGAGGTGGCCCATGTGCCTTTGGTATGGATGCTGGGTCCCTCGCACCTGTATCGAAGCATGACCCAAGGGGATGCCCTATTCCAGTTTGAGCAGGTTTAACGTAAAACACAGCCCAAGTTGATGGCCTGGATCGGAGAGCTTAAAGAGCTAGATTTAATTGGTTGCCCTCAATGCAGCATTAAAACTTTAATTAAAAGTGCCAGATGCATGTGATAACCTCAGAGATTTTGCACATAATTCTGTCAAACATTTAAGTAATTGAACTCTAAAGTTTATTCCTTATTGACTGCCCTCTCATTCAGTAATAATATTCTCCTAACAGAACTGAGCTCAGTTTAGACATCAGCACAAGGATAGGCCTAACACAAACGTTATAAATCCAAGCCTGTTCTTTCCTCTTACAGAGGACTTCAATGCCTGGTCTTAGCAACGCACTAGGCTGATAATCAGACCTAAGCATATGTTCAGACCAACATATGTGTTCAAGCTTGCGTGTAAGTTCCTGTGCCCTGTGTGTGTGTGTGTTCAGACAGGAGTGTGTGTTAACACCCGTGCGTGTGTCCAGACCTGAGTGCGTGTTCAGACCCGTGCGTGTGTCCAGACCTGAGTGCGTGTTCAGACCCGCGCGTGTGTCCAGACCTGAGTGCGTGTTCAGACCCGTGTGAGTGTTCAGGATTTCTTGAGTGTACACTTGTGTTTCTAAAATTCCACGTTCACTCGGTCCACGGTCAGTTGTAAAACTATATGGTTAGCTGCTGTTCATTATGGACTGGGTCAGCTCTGTTCACTCACTTCCTGATGTGTCAGCTTTATGCCAAATTGATTTCTTTATTTCCAGAAGATCTCCTTGTCCGAAAATGTGCACACCTGCAGGAGTCTGGTAGTGGGTACCTGTGTTATGTGTAATGTACCGTAAGAGGGATTGAGCTGTGCATTTTTCTTCATTTGTGCAATTGGTTGCTCACCTGGTTGCAGGTGCTAATGTCCACTCCCCCCTTCAGGTACTCCAACACCTTGTCAATGTTTCCCGCCCGCGCTGCTCGCAGGAAACTGGTATTGCTGTCGGACTGGAAAAGAGGGAGAAGAAAGGAGTAACGTTAGAACAACCTCTGAACAACATCCAAAGTGTGAGCGTAAAGAAGCCCCTTCTCACACCTCCTGCCTCTTTGCTTGGCCGCTCACGTGAGGCACAAACCCGCAGAGGGGCTCACACAGGGAGCAGGAAGCTGGGAGTCTCACCCAGCTGGATGTGAGCACTGACCCATACGCCACGAGGCGTGTTCTGTGCAAGGTGCTGCAAGACCCGCAGCGAGCTGTCTGAAACCGGAACCTCTGAGATCTGAAGTACTGCTGCGGTGACACGGAACCGGAGCTCCACTGGATGCCAAAGAGCCCACCCTTCCCCATTCACAGTGTCCAGAGCTTGGCCCTACTTCTCACTGCTGTTAATAACCAGCGGGGCTCTCTGTTCTCGGCCGTGTCACGAGCTTTGCCTGACTCACATCTCTCTTTCACGCATCCAAGGTTACTACCCCAGGTGGCCCCTTAAACCAGAACGCAGCATTTTCCCTGCTCAGTTCTCTCGCCTGTCAGTCTTAGACAGATTTCCCCTTACCTCACCTCTGCCACCTCTTATGCCATCTAGGTCCAAAAATAAAGAGCAAAATAGAAAAATCTGCACAGCATATCAGCGATACGTGTAAACTAGTAAATGTGCATGGGCTCCATGTTTGTGTCACATCACTGAGACCAATAGGAAGTGTAAACAAAGCAGGTAGTACAGAGGCTTGGCCGTTCAGACGAGCAAAAGCAGCAGGAGAGAGAGGAGGCATGAAAAAATACTGCAGAGAGACGCAGCACTTCAATCAGGCCTGACGTGACGATCCGCTGCACCACCGAGCGCTGCGGTCCAGACTGGCCTGACGAGCAGCCTCTCTCCCCAGCTACAGAAGGGATAGGGAGACGGAGAGAGAAGAAATATGAACCCCAGCCAATCAGGGGATGAGAAACCGCAGGGAGACAAGCCGAGCGCCACACTACTTTGGCTTCCCGTGTGGGAGGAGGGAGAAGGGCTGGCCAGGGCGTTCCCAGCGTGCACTGCGGCACGGTTCGATGAGGAGCATCTGAGCTCTGAGGCAAAACTCTTTCAGAAAACAGGCATCACAAGCCACACAAACATACACAGACAGGCTGCAGAGCTGTACAGGTCAATGGCCCTTTCCTTCTGTCCCTCCGTGGGAAGTGTGTGCATCAACTCGGGGCAGTATATTCACCCGCCTTCTTACACGGTGAAAGGCTTGTTGACCCATGAAAAGCAGGATGATAAGCAGAATGAGCGCAGGGATGGAGAACACTGTCCCCGTTGTCCCGGGACACACAATAGCCCATTTGACAGGAGCTTGACAGAGCAATCGTGTCCCTCAAATTCCTCCAATAGCTCCAGGATCACATTATGCTAAGTGTCTTTTAGCGCAGCACATACACACCGTTTAGAGCCACATGTATCACTAACAAACATCAGCTCCATGCAAAACACCTAACGTTCAGTAGAAAGACATCTGATTGTTTTTTTTACATGTCCTGCATAGATACTTTTAATACGGCCTGGGGATGAAAACCTGCTGTCATCTACAGGCATCTTGCGTTGATGAGTGGAGTTTTTCCTGGAAACACAAGCCCCAAGGACAATGAGAGAGTTCTTATTCCTTTCCATTACAACACTCCTACATGAAGTCGTGATTGTCAGCAGCTCGGGAGAAAAAGAAACACATAGCACGTAAGTTCACATGATTCATTTTTTCTGTTTATTCGCTGGGCTTGGTCTTGTCCTGGCCAACTCACATTTTCTCATAAATGTTTCCAGATAGCTACCACACTCGAGGGTACCAACAAGGCACCCAATCAGAATCTATGGCTACAAGTCCAGCCTCCTAGACACGACACTGACCGTGTGAACTGCGTTTATCCTGCAACACGGCAGCTGTTTCCTGTATGAAAAGCCCTGTGATTGGCTGGAAAGACAGAGGCTAGCTCATTTCTGCTAGAGCGCTGAACACAGAACACTCAACAACACTTCTGTAGGGTAGAAAACAACCCCAAATCAGGTTATTAGGCATTCTCACAGAACAGGGTGTGATGTACATAGATGATGTTTACAGTGAGTCTGCCTGTTCTCCACAGTAACTTGGAGGCTCGCATAAACGGCAATTTCTGGTCGACACGTATTAATTATTATCACATGAAAGCACAGCAATAACGCACTTCCAGAAAAAAATACCTGCTCACTGTTTCAAATCAACGCCCACACTTTCAAACCCACAATTCATTCAATTCTATTCAAGGAAGACAATGGCTTTCAAGTCAAGGAACATGATGGTACATTCATGAAAATCTAAGGTGCTGCGCACCAAAACTTAACAAAAAGTAAACCTGGAGTCGGTTTCTGTCATCAACTAAAAACAATGCAGTCTCTGTCATGCACAAATGCTGCTGCAGAAAATGTTTTTCAGATGCAAGTTACGCTGTAGCAGATCTATGGAGACGATCATTCTGACCATTTTCAATAAACAGAATCAATCAGATATCAGGAATATCACTCAGGGGCACCACAGCCAAGCTCCTTCCTGATTGTGAACCACAGAGAAGGTAGTCTTGAATGATACTTAAGAGCTTGTGGTTGACGTTGGGCCCGGGTAAAGCAAAATACTGTGGTCTGTGATACATCGAAGCAGGACAAAGTCAGGCCGGAGGTGATAGGCTTTTACATACTCGAGAGTCTGCATTTTTAGTAGAAGAGAATTCTGCACAGGAAAGAGTGGTCTTTGGCTTGTTCGATACAATGCCTGTTTCTATAACTCAGACTGTTCCGGCATGCCTTCGTAAGCAGAGATAATGGACTCTGAAGAGTGGTGTCGTATAGGATTTATTTACGAAATGCTAATGATTGAGCAAAAAAATCTAGGTATGATTTCAGTGTGCAGTACTGTACACAGAATAGCCTTTACACTTTCCCTCAGCTCCGGCTACTGATCCAATTCCATTCTACAGAGTGTGATCAAACTGGCACACAAAAAACAGCCCTCCCTTTTTTAACCAAGAGCAAAGAGTTTCCTCAGCTGTTACATAAAACATTCATCCAGAAAGCCATGTTTTAATCAGCGCTGCAAATGGGGGACTCATAAATAATGCAACTAGCAAGGCACCTAATGCTGTCTGGAGCATCCCAGCTCCTCCCAGTAACCATGGAGACACAAATCCTAGCCAATCTCGGTAGAAGGGATTTTTTAAAACCCAGGAACCTTCCATCCCTCTCCAATGCACCGTACATAACAGATACAAGAGAGGGTTTTACATTTAGATACTAAACTGAGAGTGATTTCAAATATATCCAAACAATGAGATGTCACACATGTGATTTCTCCTCAGATACAAGGTTTTTATATTTTATATTTTTTTATATATTAACAACTTAATTTCGCTTAAAATATTTGAGGATAATCAAATATTTATGCTTTATTGACCATGTATTTTGAAAATGACAATACAATTTGTAGCAGTGTACATACATCTTGTAGTAGTGTACTTCATCCCAAACATTGAATTAATTTTCATTTTGTCGCCAGATGGCTGAAAAACTGTTGCACACAGCGATGAGCACAGGTCCTGGAACCGAGCAGGGTCGACCCGTTTGCTCACTGCCGTCCGCCCAGTACCAAGTTCCCCATCGGTGAGGTGAGTCTGAGCCTGCGGCTGGGGCCCACTGTGGAGATCATCACTTTTCACATCCTCCCGACCACGCCCAGCTCAGTTCCTCAGGGCTGCGCCTCAGTCCCGTTAAGCCACATCAACAACAAACAGCCCAAGGTTAATCTCTAGAGAGGGACAGTCACCGGGCAGGGGCACGGGTGAAACCCATTCCTCTCAGAGTAAGACTGCAACTGCCGTAATCTAATGCAGCTCACGCATAGCCACACAAGCACACACACACACATACACACACACGCATGCACAAGCGCACACGTGCACACACGCATGTACGAGTGCACACACGCACGCACCCACACACACAGAGCTTTTGCTTTTTAAGTTGTACTCAGAACGCTGAACAAGCCAACAAGGAATCTATTCTCAGCCATCTGTGTTTAATGCAATTAACGCAAGCACACCACTACAGCGTCCAGACTCGATATGCTAACCATGCGAGGGGACGGAGACACAGGAAACTACATAAACTCATTTATTCATAACAATTTACATGGGTTCAATTGCATTGGAGCCCCAGAAAGTAAACAGCATGCATGGCGTGACTACAGGAGTTCTTACAACCGCAGTAAGAGTTGAAATCTTGGCAGATAAGGTACGATTCTGCCTTCGGAAAAACACTGTCCGGCAGAAATCCTCAAATCCATGGCACTATCAAAAAGCTTGTTTTCACCGCTGAAGCACACAGAAAAGGCTCTTGTTTACGCAACAGCGTTCCGACCAGTGCCCTGCCTCAGAGGACACAGGCAAGAATGGTGGTAACAGTCTGAGCTGGCTTTCTGCCGAACCGTGAAAAAACAAACACCAGCGGAGTCTCGAGTGTCCGAAATAACTCTCCGCAACCGGTCGTAGCGCGTACGTAGAGCGAGAGAGAAATTTCGAGTGGGAGCACTGGGCGCCTGATGGGGGCCACATCCAGCACACCCTTAGATCTTGTTCTCAGACACTGACACACCTCAGAATGTTCTGACACATTCGCACTACGCAACCGTAATGTCCTCCAAATCAAAGTCAGGGTCACCATTCAAGACTAACCCGAAGGCAGGGTCACCGTTCAAGACTAACCCGAAGGCAGGGTCACCGTTCAAGACTAACCCGAAGGCAGGGTCACCGTTCAAGACTAACCCGAA
>JAOVYW010002865.1:0-14627 GCA_025775045.1 Hiodon tergisus
CCCCCATACAAACGTCTCTGCTAACCGCTCTGATAAACATCTCTGCTAACCCCCCGATAAACCCCCCTGACACACGTCTCTGCTAACCCCCCAGACAAACGTCTCTGCTAACCCCCCTGACAAACGTCTCTGCTAACCCCCCTGACAGCTGTATTGTGGTCCGTTATTATCTACTCAGTATGTACTGGCTTTTGCTAGAACCGAATTGCCAAATTTCTCGAGCAAAATGTCTTTGCTTTTTACTTCCTGCAGATTAAGTCTCGCAGGATTATGAGTTGGCATTCCTTAAAGACGGTGATCCAAACTGAAGCACCAGGATAACCCCAGAGTGTGCAGACTTTGATTAAAATACCCACCATCGAATTTGATTTAATGGGTTCTTAAATATAGCCGTAAAGCAAGAATTATAAGTAAGGAATATAATCGTTGATAATAAATTAAATAAAATGTATAATAATCGCTATAATTGCATTGAACTTTCAAGGCAATCCCCTAATTAAACTAATGAACATGAATGATGATTATAGGAGCCAGTGTTGATTTAGTGCCCTTTCACAATAGGCCGATTTGGTTAAAGATGTAAGTAATCCCCGGAATATAGAACCATATGCAGAATACAGCTATTGCCTCCGGCTGTTTAAATTCCATCTGTGTCAAAACCACAGTAAGCCAAGTAATCCTATGGTTGTGTCTATGAATAATGCTGTATTGTACTGGCTGTTCTATTAAAACATGTTCGGATTCAAACAAACGTTTTTATACATTATAATTATCAGAATGTATTTGACAAATTTCTGGAGTGATAAGAATTGTTTTCCCGACACTTGCCTTCTGAATCCTTTGGTGGAGATGGGTTATCTTAGGAGGCTATGTGTTGGAGAGATCACTTTAAGGGTCAGTACTCCCATGTGTGCATGATGAACTCATTAAAAAAGCCCTTTGATCATTTGCTAGGTGGGCATACAAATCTCCTCAGAGTCACGAGGTCCCTACTGTTAGGAAGTCTCCGCATTTTTATTCTGTATTAAAGAAATTGGAAAGCAAAACTTTGGTTGCCTGCTTACAGTCATGTATAACTAAACTTAACAACCTGAACGTACTCGCGACTAAATTCATGTAATTTAAAAAGGCAACAGTACAATTCATTCTATTAGCAGAAAACCATTTTTAGAAGATAAAACAGTTCCCACCTTATATTTTGTGACAGAGTGCAGCTCTCTTCACAACGCTACTCTGCTTTGTCTGTGGGAGTCATGTGACTTTATAATGTATAATAAACGCTACTCTGCGGCAGTCATGTGACCTTATAATGTATTCTAAACGCCTCAAGGCGCTGCTGTGTGTACACCAAGGACTTAAATTAGATGCAATCTCCATGCGTCTCTCCGGTATATTTGTTGTCAGAAAGCTGATTCTTCCTCAGTGAGACCATGTGTGTGTTTTTCGCCACATTTGGAAATAAAAGCGGCAGAACAACAAGTCGTTGAAAGCATCCAGTTCTTCCAATAATCCCTCCGTCAATGGATAATTCCTCAACTTAAAGAAATGATAGCAGGAGTCACGCACGGGGAAGATATATCAGACAACTGTCAGATGAGAGGCACTGAGAGAGGAGTTAGAACCATGGGCCGCGTTGAGAGAAACACTAACTGCTCTCTTAAATAGCACATGGCTGCAATTTGTTATTGCACAAAACATTTTAAAAAGAAGTAGTGTCCCAACCGTGACCGGACGGTCGTAGACACGTTAACGCTTGCTCCAAGTTCTGCAAACTGACTGCTCCTCTGACATTGGTAGTGAGTAAATGGTTTCCATTTTAGCCTGAGAGGAAAGACGAGAGATCTGCTTTAGGGGATAAGCCTGGTCTAGCCTGATAGCGAGCCGATATTTTCCCTGAGCGAACACATGACACCATGTGTATATCTATGTGCAATGCCTAAGTTGCCGTCTTTAGAGAAGACACGCCTATGTTTGTCATTAGTTACGGATAACCACCATGTTGTGGTCAGAAGCCCCTTTCACACTGAAAATCTCTCCATAAATTTTCAGGCTGTCTGTTTGAACGGAGCTGTGGTCTAATGTCCCCAGCAGGAGAGCATCGCTGCTGGTCTCACTGGAGGAACGTGGCTGTGGTCTAATGTCCCCAGCAGGAGAGCATCGCTGCTGGTCTCACTGGAGGAACGTGGCTGTGGTCTAATGTCCCCAGCAGGAGAGCATCGCTGCTGGTCTCACTGGAGGAACGTGGCTGGGACGGACGCAGGAACAGACTAGGGGGAAAGGACGAGCTCTGGGCCCCGTTAAGGAAGAATAAATGCGAGGAGCTCTTTCTTCTATCGGTTCCAGATGGCGGGAGCTGTGCGGCTTTTGGACCACAGCAGTGCCAGCTGCTGGGCGGTACGGGCCCCAGCTCAGGGGAGTACGGGCCCCAGCTCAGGGCGGTACGGGCCCCAGCTCAGGGGAGTACTATATTTACGGTCCATTGACAACCTCTTTATCACAGGACAGGCCCCGAACTTTGTTTCCCCACACTTAGGGGATCACTTCTGATTAATAAAATGTCTTGCACACTATGTGTCATTCTCCACAACACAATTCATAAATGAGACAATTCCTCTTAAGCGGTAGGTAAGCTAGCCCTTGGTCTGGTTTTGTTTTGTTTCGTTTGTTTTAAGTTCTACGTCAAAGACAGAAAATACATACTGACTTAACGGATATGGTTCTATAATAGACTGAAATAAATACTTCCCGTCCCTTCCGACTGGATCTTATTCATATCATTACTTCCTACGGAATTTTTTATTCATTTACCGTTGTGGCTGAGCAGTTAGTTAGTCTGTGTTAAATCGGATGCTTATGGACGTTATTATCAGAATATATCACTGTGAGATAGTCCAATATGATGAGACCGGTCATTCATAATCAACCCAAAGGCGGACGTCCAGAACCAGTTGGCATACACAGGGTCCAGTGTTTTGTCTCTGAATCGAGGTAATTCTCCTCCAGTGGCAGGAAGGTGCGTTTACATCGGGAGCACGCTCTTGGCCGGGTTACACTGAGTGGTCAGAACCTTCAGAACCCGGGCCTCGGACCCTTCACCCGTCTGAGTCAAAGCGTTTGTGGTGAGACTCGCACCCAGACTCGGTTCCCGCTGGGCTTGCCCGTTCTCAGAGACGTGACTTCACAAAGACAATGTGGAGATTCTCTCTCCCTGCGGAGACCACCAGGTGTCGAAGGTGGGACACCATTTTTACATGTTTATTACATGTTTATTACATGGTTTTTACATGGCATTACAGTTCATTCTCCTCGGTTAAATTTTCTGAGCAGATTTCTAACATTCATCTTCGAGTCACGGGGCTACAGGGGTAGGATAATAATCACTAAATCACTCTCTGGTCCTGAGTGACTGGACAGGCCTGTGTCTCTCGATGTGCATGAGTTCCCAGGGCGTGCGCAAGTGTGCAAGTGTGCGTGCGTGAACACCGATTCCCTGAGAATTAATGCACGCTCGATTGTCTACGTAGTTTGCTCAAATAAAATAATTCTGATTAAAATAACAAACAGTGCACAAAATAAGTATAATTAAATATATGTATCATATCACGAGAGAGCAGATGGAAAGCTATTGCAGAAGACAAAGAACGGAAATCACAATTAAACACATGGATGGTGATACAGTGGGAAAACGACCAACTCCAAAGAAATAACCAGAAAAACGTTTGTGAAGTGAACACGAAGAATCCGCCCAGTGGAGTCCCCTGCTGGACGCATATATACAGCAGTAAGTTTAGTTGGCGTTTATCAACCCTGGTCATGGGGATCTGTCGATCCGTTTTTGTCCTAACGTCCATCTCAGTAAATTAGATTTGAGCTTTTAACTGAACTGAGTTGTTATCTGAAAACTGGTCTGAGTAAAATCTGACAGAAATGTAGTGTTTAGTGTGGATGTTTAACATTTTTAGTTAGTTTGATTAATCTTTATCAAATGAAAAATGCGGTCATGTTAATGGGAAATGATTGGGAATGACCTTGAATTGTAAACCCAGAGAGCTGTTCCAGTGAATCAGAATCAATGATATTCTGGTACACATCTCAGTAACGTAAGAAACAGGAATGGCGGGGACGCATGTGTGTGTATGTGCGTGTAATGGAAGTGATTGGGTCCAGAGGCTAGCTTGCCAGGGGGGTTGCCTATGTATGATTGTTCACAAGTATACATTTCTGGGGCCAATGATTGAGCTCCGTCTGGGGCTGACCGGTTTCTGGATCTGCGTGCTTGGGTGTCCTTTTGCTCTTTTGAGAGCAACGGGGATTCTTAGAATGCCTGGTTTCTGCCAGATTAGGGGGACGGAGCCAGACCTGCGGTTTGGATACATGTTGGAGAGAAATGGCCTCCCAAAACAGGCTTCCCTTCTCCCCGAGAGATGTTTCTCATTAGGGGGTGGGGGCGAAGACACGTGTATGTGCCAAACTGAATTCTCCGGCTGTCCATCTGTCCATCTTAACCTCTACTGGATGTCAGATGGAGCAAGACTCCCAGAACATTTCTCCAATTAGCTTTCGCAGCCCAGAAAATCCACAATTAGCCAGTCGACACTAACTAACATTATTTTCCCAAGACTTTTTTGCCTGTTAACAACAATCTTCCCCAGTTAAAGTAAATCTTCTACTAGCTGTTGAAAGTTCTGTGGCCTGTGGGGTCCCGCATGACCGTTTTACCTGTGCTGGCCACCGGAGGCACCAATGCAGTTCCTATCCCGCAACAACCCTGATACCAGGTCTGCGAGACAGCAGTACAACTCTCAACCGCTGATTACGTTTATGTTAATTCATACTCGAGTATAATAGACTCCCGCCAGTCCTGGATCCACAGAGACATTTCTGTGTGGGAAAACTGAACTGTCCCAACAAACAAGCTGAAGAATACAGAAATGCTCCCAAAGTTCCTGCTCAGAAGGTCGGCCACCAATTTACTGAGCCTGAAAACCTTCTCACCCTCCAGGAATAGTGTGGTGCGTGATGCAGCGTGGAGGCACACGCGTGGTGCCTGATGCAGTGTGGAGGCACACGCGTGGTGCGTGGTGCAGTGTGGAGGCATATCTGTGTTTGGCAGGGGGCCATAGGTCCTACCGCACCACTAAACCCTCACAAATTAATGCTTATGCAGCGTCACGCTGGGAACAAGGAAAATATTTGTCTCAATTGTGACTACATGGGTTTCTTTTTCTTCTAGCTGAAGTAACATTGTCTGAGCGAGAGCCAATTGGCTCGCTCCCTGCTGTGGGGCGTTACCAGAGTCTTTCGGTCACAGAACACTTCAAAAAATTGTGCCCCACCACCACAACCCCTTCCTGGAGAACAATGGCTCTTCTTGAATCTCTGGGGGGCTTGTAAATGGCTGCAGAGTACAGCAAGATCTACGTCAAACAGTAATCTACACCAAGCGTTTTCCCTGCCATCGGCTTAACCAACGTAATGGTTCTGTGGGGGGGGGAGACAGGTGCTTATGAATATTCAATATCATTATGACTGTCTGCTTCTGATTCTATTCCTGTTGGTATGCATAGAAATACTCGAACCTGGAATCACTCAGGGTACAAAATAAGGTCCATGCCTGCCAGCACATGGTTATTCACAAGCACAGCCAGAGATCAGAAGGAAGAGGAAGGGATGTGGAAGACTGGGTCCCGTTATGGAAATTAACCCTCTCAAAGCAATGGATAGAGCAGCCAAAGGGTGGGAATAGTTTCTGGCGGGTTTGTCAGGATCTGGGTCGGTCCTGGAAGAGGGAAACCAGCGCCGCCTCTGTAGGCATTCTGGGGTGCCTGCAGGCTGGCATCGCCCTCGAGAGAGAGAGAAGTTCCTCTCTTCCAAAAAAATAAAAATCGCCGAACCACTTTCGTGGGCTGAGCGTTGGGGAGAAGAGACAGTTGGACTGAAGGGAGTTTTATAGGAGCAGGCCAATTGTACTTCCTCACCATCCGTATGCGAGGTGTCTAGTTTCTTAGCAATTAGCCGAAAAATGCATTAGCGCAAAATCGCCGACTCCAAATTGGGGAGACAACCTTAAGTGTCTACAAGTGTATCCACAAGAAGCGTGAAAGAGGGTCCATACAGGCGTTTCAGTAGGAAAAGTAACTCCCGTTCAAAGAAGATTCTTATTTCACACCCATCTGATCTGTAATCAGAGACACGCCACAGGGAGTAACGAGGATATAGGCCGGCCTCGTTGTCAGAGACAGCAGAAGTCCATGTCGGTGATGTGGGATACCAGGCATCCAGCAAATCACCCACACCAGAGCTGACACCAGAAGTATCCCGGCACAACCCGCAGATTTATTACAGGAGATTATTATCAGCTTGGAGCCACGGACGTTTACTGTGCACCATGAGTTATATAATGTTAACACCACACTCATTTTATTTCCATTTGTACTGGCCAGAATACAAAGAATCCATTTGTTCTCTTGTGTTCTAGGGCAACATTCAATAGACTGGGCCTGTTTCAGATTCACTGTATATAATTATTTAACTCCTGCAACAGGATTTCTTAATGCTGATGGTTTCAGCCTTTTGCTGCACTCAAGGCATTAAAGTTCAGTTCAGCCGTGTAGACCAAGAATAGGTCCCTAACGAGGGAGCATTTCAACTCAACCTCGTTGTTTGTGACTGGAGTTTTACTGCATTCTCAAGCTAACGTGTGAGACCCGCAGTCTGCAGGAGAGCACAAACTGCCTCCAGACAGAGTTATTCTGTAGGTTTTATTTTAGGACAAACGTAATGGCCTAGGCTGTCGGTTTTCCTGCCTTGTTACAACAGTTGATTAGTGTTTAATTGCTCTAACCGTTAACCGATTGCTCCAACTAATTTTCCACTTTAGCGGCCTTTCTGGAGTCTGTCTGTCTGATTCATTAGGCGGTTCAGTAACACACCCCCCTTCTCGTCTTGACACACTACTCATTCTAACAGAAAAAACCCAATCAAGGATAATCAAACCCATTCAATTCTAATTCAAATACAAAAACACACACTTTGGCTGATTATTTTCGCTTAGAAAAATAAATAATAAATAAATTAATTCACTGGTAGTTCTGGAAGGGTTGGTCTGGAGTGCTCCATACCCCAGATCTCATCACCCTGGGGTGGAAATATGGGCTACCACAGACCCTCATACTGGGCAAATTTGGTTTCCAGGGTGATTCACAATGCAATACATCTAATAAATAATTATTTTTTTAAAATATATGTTACTATTTTTCTGCTATTCTAGCTATTCGAAACCAAGAAGAATTTCTGTACTTTGGAATGCGTCAGCAATACGAACATAAAAGCACCCGGCGAAGATTCTTCCAATTTAATTAAAAAACGGGGCCCCACATCTGACTCGACGTCCAATCCGCTTTGCACAAATCAAGGCAATGGGAAATATTCACGCAGTTGCATCAATTGATTATACACTGCCACCTACCGGCTTATCTGAGGAATTCCACTCAGGAAAATGAAATCTTTCGCAAAGACTGAAAATACTGTTAAACTGAATTTAATTTTCATTTCAGACTTGCAAATTAAAGTACAGCCCTGATTTGTGACTGGAGCATTTTGCATTTTGCACATTTTATATCGTAACCCAGGGGACGGAGAGTGTTAATTGGATTAATAAATAATTGTGTTTCCATTGACAGTGAAGAGTTAATTGGTTAAGTACTTATAACACAAGGGTTATGGAGACGACATTCAAACAGGAAGCAGAGTAAACAATCTGCCTACAAATTTGATAAGAGAGCGAGCATATTTTACAGTTACATGATGTGAATAAATATTAAAGAGAAACAGTGTGCTCTCTAATGCTCTCTAATTCTTTTTATGATAATCATAAGATGTATGTAAATTAAGAATCATTACAGTCAGGGTATATTGGTATTTAGTTTGCTTTAAAAAAAATCTATACTACAAAATATATTTTTGTAGTATAGTAAGAAAGAAAACACGCGAACCGTATAAACGTGTCGATGCACTCGCACACTTAATTATTTTCGCTACGTATAGTACGTATAGTTCTCTTTTCCTTGTAGGCTGCTAATAAAGTGCTCTAACAGTTTTTTCAGTTTAAGTTTTTAAGTTTATTGTGTATATATTAGTTAGCTTTTGTAATGGTTTGTGTTTTTTTTACATCCAGTTCCCAGGGTCATATCGGTCAATATTTCTCTCTCTCTCTCTCTCTCGCTCTCTCCCGTTTTCCCTTACATCATGGAGAAAATAATTAAAATTTAAGGAGATTGCGAAGATTGATCATTAGCGCCTGGTTCGGTGGAAACTAATTTAATCTAAAACGAGGGTTCCCAGGTGACCACCTTTGCCATGGGGGGGGGAAGCCAAATAAATAAATAAATCAATACATACATAAATAGCACAGGCGTTTGGGTACCAACCAAACTGCCATGGTGTCAGCGATTAGTTATTCTTATAATTCTGAGGATACGGCGACAAACTTTCCCCGTGAAGAGAGATAACAAATCTTAATAGAAGATTTAAAATTTAACTGCAAACATTTATGGGGCAAATCGAAGTAAAATCCGATGTCGCCGTTTGAGACATGGTCGGAGATGGGAGCCAATTTGTCGAATAATAAATGGGATTATGTGAACAGCACTAAATTACATATTTTTGCCTTTTCTATCGCCAACTGGACCCTGTTGTTATTTACCATGTTCGTGGGCATTGCCGCGAACCTCTTCGTTATCTGGGCAGTGTGCAATACGAGGTCGCTCCAGACGTCCAACAACGCGCTCATTGTGAACCTTGCGGTAATCGACCTCCTTAGGTGCACGATAGACTGCCCTCTGCTAATAGCGATTGATGTGAAGGCGGCTGGCGGAAATGTTGACACGGGGAGCGTTCTGTGCCAAGCGCAAACCACGTCTTTCTGCTTCAGCTGCTGCGTTCAGTTATTCACCTTGGCCAGCATCAGCGCCGAGCGGTACCTAGCGATATCGCACCCCTTCCAGACCAGCCAGCGCCGAAGACGGATCACGGTTGTGATTCCCCTCACCTGGATGTTGTCGATGCTGGTGTCGGTTCTGTGTGTTAGGCTGGTCACGGACGCACCTGTATATATTAAATGCAGAGGAATGCCATTGGACCCCTTGCCGACTTTTGACAGTTTTGGAATCTACATTTTAGTTCCAGTGTGGTTTGGGTGTTTGGCTGTCATAACTGGGTTTTATGGTCGTATATTCTTTATAGTAAGAGCGCACAGTAGGAAAATATTTGATGCTGGGGGGTTTCCTCCCCCCAAGAAGACTGAAAATGGCGATGAAAGTGGTGAAAAGAAAAAAGCGGACTCGAAGACCATACAGTCTGAACGAGAACAGAAGAAAGAGGAGCAGACCGGTTCGACCACTGTGCTGCCAGCAGACGCGGGCTCAGTTACGGATGTCGAGACCGAAAAGCGCGCGTCACCGAGCGACGGAGCACTATCTGCCGAAATTCAAAAAGCAGAAAGCGAGCGTGTTTCTTCTCAAGGCAATCAGGCCACGGCAGTTACGACGAATCCCACTGAGGAAGAACACCCTGCAACACCGCTTACTTCAGTGCCAATAAAGAAGAACGTTTCCTTTGCGCCGGAGATTAATTTACCCCCGCCCGAGGAAATTCCGGTGCTGGTGGACCTGGAGGAAAACTCAACTCCAGACACAAAGCTGGAAGGTGACAACAACGTGATTGAAATCACACCTTTGTCCGTCGAAGAAGCCCAGCCAACAGAACTTCTCCCCGAAGCGCCTACATCTGCGAAGGAAAGCGACGAGGTAGCCGGCGCGGTCTGCATGATGCCGTCCTTCGCGCATCGCGAAACAGTCCACAAAAACAAAGAGGGCAAACTGGCCAAGCGCTCCGGGTACATCATTCTCACGTTTCTGTTGTTCTGGACGCCGCTCATCGCGTCAGTGCTGGTCAACATCTTCGTGCACAATCAAAAGCATCCAAACGTAAGTGACCCGATGTTCTCCCCGTAAATCTTAAAATGCATTGAATTGCATTCTTATTGGTTTTTAAATAAACCAAAAGACAGCTTCCTTATGACAAATCGCCCGCGTGGTCATGGCCTAAAATAATGGAATCCAATTGTAAATCTGCAAGAATTATTAAAAATAACGCAAGTGGAGTGCTCCTACTGACGCGTGTTTTGCTAACACTTTGAATGTAAAAATAACGAGGAAATAGAAACCCACACAAACGCTCTTTCCTTTTGTGCATTTTTGGAAATATTAATTTCAGTGTCAATATGTTTAAAGTTTAGCAAAGTTTTTATCGACCAAAATCAAACTGGTTTAGATGTGCCCCGGATGGAGACTGTGTACCAGTATAAACTGAAAGAGAACCCATCTAAAACAGCTGTTTTAGAAACAGATAATATTTACGTTGGGAGTATCGGTAAACGGTAGCTATGTCTGGTAATCTCTGTCACGTATATTGATTTTGGGGCACAAGCAATTATCTAAAACTAGTAGGTGGATTGCCCTAATGTGGGACACCTAAGCTCCAGTGGGTGTGGCTCTTCCCCAGAGCTAATTGACAGTGAAAACTATGAGAAACCAAAGCTGTAGTGTAATGTGATCGAAATCACATGACCTTTGAACTGTCCAGTCATAAATTAGGGCACGAAAATCATCCAACAGGAATAAAAAAATTGTCCCACATTAGGGCCACCCACCCTATTTTCACTTAAAGCGAGAAGAACCCTTATTCACATCTAGGGAAAGAATCAAAGAGACAGCCGTCTTAGATGCGTGCATAATATTAATATCAGAGGCATGTTTTTTCATTAATATTCGTTGGCTTAGTAAAAGCAAGAGAATGGACATTTTATACGGAATTCTGCGTTTCGCAATTAAGTGTAATTTAAATTTAAACTGCTTTCAGATGATCAGTTAAACTAATTATACAGAAGGCAAAACACAATTCGTACACATCTGTGCGCTTTAAAACAACAAAAGTCTTCTGCTGTATAAAGTTGGGCGATACGAAGATCTTTTCATGACTTTTTCAGATGTACACTGCTCTGGAACTGGAAATCCTGTCGATTTCACTGGCCTGTATGACGTCTGCCACGAACCCCGTGACGTACGCCGTGGTAAACCCTCAGTTTCGAACCGAGTTTTGGAACCTCAAGGCGAGATGCAAGGCGACATTCTGTGAAAAGGCTTTCACCCGTCATCCCCGGTGACGGACACAACTCCTGCTTTCGGTGGTAGAGGCATGAGGAGCGCGCACTGCCTTGTGGCACTTGGGCAAGCCATGTTCCTCAGTCTATATTAAATTTCAAGCGATGATAAATGGGGAAAGCTAGTTTACAATATTACTTGTTCGTGAATGTCTTTTTATTTATTTATATCCTATTCCTCCCAAGTCACTGTCTTCCTCACTGTATCACTGTACTTCAGAAATAATTAAATGAAGGCAATATATGCAGCAATCAAATAAACCAGACGTGACAGTATTAAAATAATTTGATCATTTTAATTTTTTTCTACATTTTATTCAGACATTCTGCACCATACTCGGTGTGGAACGGGACCAGACACAGGCAATCACAGATTAGGGGGCTTGACCGTAAACCACACACCATAACTACGGAGATCTTTTGAGGAAAGCCTGATCATTTCCTCACAGAAGGCACCGGTTAAACGTAAACCCTACTGAAACATAATCTTCACCAGTGCCAATACTCATTCACGTATACATATACCTGAGGTTAAACCTTACAGAAACTCAGACCTCCCGACACACGTTGGCTTCTCGTGTCGCACGTTCCGTCAATGCCCGTTTGTCCCCCCCACCAACCAGCGGTGTGACGGGGGGGCTTCTGAAAACAGTTCAGTAGAGCTCTTTATTGGATCCGTGTGGGGAGACACCTCGGAGACCACACACAGCAGGCTCGATACATGCACATGTGTGGCCTGTAAAAAGGAGGGGGGGGAGAGGGGCGCCTTGTGGGCAGACTGGTGGTCCTGACGGGGGCTACTTGTGCCGGCTGCCCCTCCTCTTCATGGCGGCCGTGCACTGGGGGCAGTACCACTTCCCCTTGGGGGCCTCGGTCAGGCCCACGCAGCCGTAGTGGAACCACTCGATGGGGCACTGGGACACCAACAGGGGAGTCAAAACAAGCAGAGCACACAGATCCCACAGCCACTTTCCAAGGTAGTACCCTTGCAGGGATTCAAACCCAAAGCTAGTGTAGACTGATGTCAAACTACTTATCTACTGCTCAACACACTACAGTACTGGCTCTGTCGTTTTGTGTTGGGTCAAAAACACTCAAACCCGACAAAAATCTGTCACTTACGTCTTGATTATCACATCCCACCATCTCGCCGTAAGACACCTGCAACCGAAGAGACAGTACCAGAATGAAACGCACAGAAGTGTGAGTGTGCAGCGTGGGGCTGAGCTTTGAGCGCCGGCCTTTGGAGACCTACCTGGTTACAGATGCAGTATCGTGGCTCGTTGGGGTCATAGGTCCAGTCCACCTGGCTGTTTGTCTCGGACTCAGGCAGGACAGAAGCCCCCTGGGACAACTCCTGGGCCAGAGCGGAGGAAGAGGAACAAGACGAGAGGGAGGAAGAGGACGATGAGGAAGAGGACTGGTGGTTTGAAGACTTTGTGTTGCTTCTGTTAACAAGACAATCAACAAAACAAATGGGTTAATTTGCTTGTCTGTATATGCCCACTATCTCTCCCCGAGAGTCAGAGGGCTTTTCAAATCTTCAAAAGATGCAGGGAATGTTATAACAAGGAGGATTTTTTTTTAAACAGGTGGCGAGTTGAGTGCATCACATGCAGTTTCACTGGCTTTGAAACTGAAGGGTACATTTTCTTCACTAGAACCCAAGCGCCTTCTGGTACAAGATGCGTCAGCTCCTGATACCGCGAAGAGTCAGAGTGTGCCCAGGCCCCTGACAGCAGCCAGCCCGTTTCCCCTGATGTCAATCAACACGTAGAATCTTTGTGCCCAGTGCTGCCCGTTGCGTTACAGAATGGCAGCTCCCCAAGAGGGGTGGGACACTCTTTTCATTAACACCAAGGCTCCTCTGGGGCCTCGCCCCCACGGGCTGACGGACAGCGCTTCTGCACCAATCAAGCCATCGGTCTCCCTTGGGGAGTGAGCATCCTAATCACCCCCGCCTGATGCCCAACACAGCATGTTCCTTCTCAGAGTACTCAGAGTTAACCCCGCAGCTCTCGGCTCCGACTTTAGCCCACATGGATAAACAGGGCTCTGGCCGTGCTGAACCAAGCCGTCTCACGCACATGGCACGACTGCTGAGTGTGTGTGTGTGTGTGCACTGGGTCAATAGGCCGACGTCGCCAAGCACCTGTTATTAACTACCAACTGCATCATGGCTAAATTAGCGCTTACTGGCAGCGACTCTTGAAAGCCGCCAGGAATTCAGTGCGTTTTAAATACAGTACGTCAAATGGTAGAGTCTAATGATGACCACACGGTCATTATATGGGCTTAGGATGCGTCTAAAAGACCCCCACGAAGAAGAAAGCGCGAGAGGACTGTCAGACGGAGCTTGGCCTTACTTGTTCTTTCGGCCCCCGCGGGAGTCGGAGGTGGAGCTGGCCGTCAGCGTCTGCGTGAGGGTGGTGGCCAGGGCGGAGGTGGAGTCCCGCGACAGGGAGAACTCGCGGCCCAGAGGGAAGTCGTTGTTCTTGATGGCCTCGTAGCTGGCCTTTAGGCTGGACGTCCTTCTGCCCTCCTTCATCTGAGGGCACAGAGGGGGGTACCGTGGGTGGGGGCAGACTGACAGTGCATTCAAAAACTGCTCATCCCTGACAATAACCAAGGGTCCCAACAGGCCAAAGCAAACCTTTATTTTTTAAAACACATTTTGGAACTGCAGATCACTCTCACCGTAATTTGGAATTGCCAACCGTTCAAAAAGCACCTTCACTGGCTGAGCCATTCTGGAGACCCACCAAAAGCTTACGTTGCAAAACCGTAGAAACGTTATAGGAAGGATCCGTATAGCGTGTTAGTCAAAGCCCTGATTATCATACTCCGGGTGAATAACAAGCCAGGTTGCACCTTCATTAAAATCCCCACTCAGGTAAAGAAACGGGTGTTTTTCACAGCAGGCCATCAGGTGGACTACAAATGATACGAGACAGTCCCCTGTGCTTAAACGGGTCTGTGCCGGGGGGGGATTACCTGAGCGGTGGCCTGCACGGCTTGTGCTGCCGCCATGGTAATAGCCCCCGCCCCTGTGCCGGCCCCCGCTGGGAGGGAGCTGAGGTTGTAGGAGGTCAGGGGCTGGGCGGGACCCACACTGTTGACGCTGTTGGGGGTAGAGGACATGTTGCTGTTCCTACAACCTGTGGTTGGGGGAGAGGGAGAGAGAGGGAGGGAGAGAGAGAGAGAGAGAGAGAGAGAGGGAGACGGGTCAGAGATGAACCCAAGCTCGAGGTCAGTCACAGCACGTGCGTGAAGGAGCCTGTACCGGGCGAGCTCTCTTTGGACGTGTCAGACGTGAGCGTGGAGAGCAGTGCCTCGGACTTGAACTTCTTCTCCGGAACGTGCTCGATGGAGTGGTGGACGGGTGTCGCGTATTTCCTCTCTGTGG
>JAOVYW010002866.1:0-14627 GCA_025775045.1 Hiodon tergisus
GCCCCCTCCCCCACCAGCGGTCTGGATTCCTGTGTGAACTACACTGGGGAGTCACATCTGTTCTCTGCACCCTAAGCGCTTTCAGTGGTATTTAGAGTGTGCCCCTCTCACCCCTTTAGACCCGGGCCTTTTACAATGCACTCACTGTCAAGTTTGGCCTAACGAAAGGCCGAACACCAAGCACCGGTATTAATTTTGAACATCAGCCTTGGACATTTTAATGGTAACTTTGAGTCACTTTCAGGATGTCTCTGCCTGAAAGAAACCTTTCCACTGCTGAAATCCATGCATAGAATTAAGGTAACAGGGGTAATTTGTCTGAAGCTGTCCATAGACTCTTTATTGTTTAACTTCAAAACACATGTCCAAATTAAACACATGCCCAAACTAAATTCAAGTCACAAAATTTTATTATAAGGTGAAATTAATCCTTTTTGACCCTTTGACCCTTTTTTTAGAGGACAGTTCATATTTTAACTACGTAAGCATAAACCTTTCTAAATTTCAAATGTACGATCAAAAAGAAACATGGCATACCTTTTTTGAAACAGATAATAATAATAATAATAAAAATAATAATAATAATACCACACCAGGTACACATGATTAATAAGGTATTGCTTATCAGTTGAATCAGCTAATACTGAGAAAACATTTAAATGTAGAATGGATGGGGGTCCCTCAGGAAAGGGTTTAAGACCACATGACGCACTCCTGGAGTCTGATTCCTGCAAATTAATCAATGCATGAAAAACATTCTCCGACTGTTGAGGTCAAATTTATTTTCAGGATGTTTTAAATCATATCACAGAAAACAAAGACCAGAGGAGGATTTCTCTGTCTTTTGGAACAAAGTGATAATGAGGTCACATGCTTTAGCAAAGTGTTCACGCAGAGAGAAAAGGCGGGCGGCTAGGGGGGCAACAGTCCGTCATGACTATTAGCAGGGCTTTGGGTGCGGGGTTTTTTAAACGTCTTTACAGACTAAAATGTTTTAGTTATTAAGGTGTTAAGAGACAAGAGACTGTCAATATGATTATGTCAAACTAATTATATAGTTCCTGTCAACCCTGATCAAAACTTTAAAGTGTAGTCGTTTATATTTTATCCAACAATTTATTTTGTTGTATGTACCTAGCCAAGTGTATGCTCTTTTTTATTGTGTCTGTTCTGAATTGAATATTTGAACGCTGCCCCCTCACCGCTAACTGCTTGCTTTGAATGCATACAAATAAAATAAATGTTTATTTTAGATTTTAGACAAATATGAATGACACACCTTAGTATGTATTTAGCTGGCCTTGGTGTCCGAATAGTTTCTCTCCCCATTACCACTAAACACCAATTCCTGTCGCTCAAACAAAGAGGTTGCATCAATCAAATGTTTCATAGAAACCCTACAATCCTCACTGTTTTTTTATGCGTTGCACGTTACAGACAAGCGCCTGGGACCATTCCATGCACAATCTATGTTCTACACTTAATCGTGCTCCATAAAATTGTAATACATATTTGACATCTCAACATCATCCACATTGTAACTTCATTGAGGGTCTACCCTCTTATTTTTTTTAAGAGCAGTTTTTTTTCGGAACTCAGGGATACAAAAGATCTGTGCAAAATTCTATCCCGGCCAGAAAGAAATCTAATCACTGATGATCACAGCGGCTGCCTCTTGAACAGTCTGAGCTCATCTCCGATGATACAGGTCACTTTGTGATGACACTGCTCACAGGCAGACTTCCCCTCGGCCAGTCAGCGCTCTTCTCCAATGACGATGCAATTTACAGTTAGACTCTCTCACAGCCAATCAGAGCTCATCTCTGATGATAATGGTCACAGGGTGATGACACTGCTCACAGGCAGACTCCCTCTCAGCCAGTCAGAGCTCATCTCAGATGACGATGCAGTTTATAGTTAGACTCTCTCTCGGCCAGTCAGAGTTCTTCTCCAATGACGACACAGTTTATAGTCAGACTCTCTCTCCCAGTCAGAGCTCATCTCCAATGACGACACAGTTTATAGTCAAACGCTCTCTCGGCCAGTCAGAGCTCATCTAGGATGTCGACACAGCTCACAGAGTTTTTAAACAGACGTTGTCTTGGTACAGTGAATATTTGGTCAGCAACTTCTCTTTCTCCTCAGTAACTAGTTTTTATTTCGGAACAACCATGAACGAGGGTTTGGAAGCACCGGCTAGTAATTGGTGCAAGTAAATTTTCCAGTGCTAAATCATAAAAGCTGGGAACAGTAGAAAAGAGAGATTATATTGAGATACAGCGTTATGCACTTAGATATATTTTTTGGGTGGTTGCAGACATATTCTTGCTTTGGATTTGGAGTAGCTAACTGGCTGAAACTTTATAAATGAGCTGCTTTTTAAATTAGACCTCTAGTCTGGCAACGTGGTAGCTGACAGAAATGTAATGAACTGCGCTATACTGAGGTCACAAATATTTTAGACTGGTCAACATGAGAGGTGTGATCCATGAATGCTGCCACCCAGTCAAATGCCATCGAGGTACGCTAGCCTCAATTTACTCATTTATAGTAATGTAGTTAGCTACTTAGAGTGATTTCACAGATTTAGACTGGGACCAGATCAACCCTTTGATAACCCTCTAATTTAATTTAATAAAATTGCATTTAATAGCAATTTTGTTTTTTGGAAGTTTTATTTTTCCTACTCATTAAAAGAAAATTCTATTAAATACAGCTATGTAAAGTGCGATTAGCGGGTTGCCAAAGTTTTTCTCTGGTCCTAACCTTAATAACTGATTCATTTGATTATTTTGATTATTATTATATTTCTCAAACGGTGTGCCGTGGAATTTGTCCTTGTGTAAGGCAAAATTTGGCGACGGACCATTGAATTCTTGAATGCACATCCTGAGGTGCCATGACGCGAAGCGGGCCAGAGTCAATTATTCCGCTGATACCACAGTTACCACATCTCAGTACGTTGTTTCAGGTTTATTCTCAAGACAGTTTTCAGGTTTTTGTCCCTAAAACGCTTATGTGTGTAGAATTACTTTCTTACACCACTGTCACTGTAGCCTCCGTTACTAATTCAAAATCATGGGTATGTGAGTGTGTGTGTGTGTGTGTGTGTGTGTGTCTGAAGTTGTCTTGTTGGCCTTAGGTTAGTGCTCTTAATGAAACTTAATGAAACCTGCTGTATTGTTCATAAAGCATCAATTCATCATTTATAACCACTTAAATTAGTTATTATATAATTAACAATAAAATCTTGTTTTGCTAGAACATGGTTTCAAGTTTATTTTAAATTTTTGATTGGTGTTTCAGAGGCAGCATAGGACTTAATACAAGTTATTTCACATTTATGAGGATCTACGCATCATTGGTGTGCCTTGAAAATTTTTACAAAGGTGTGCCTTGGGACAAAAATGTTTGAGAACCACTGCTCTAGAGAATACATCGTGACTCAAAGTTAATTGTAGCTAGTCAGCTAGCTGGATATGCTTCCACAAAGCTATGTGCTAAATAATTTCCAGTGAATAAGTGCATCTGCATTTAATTCATTTTGCTAACTATTTATCTACGTAATGTTGGAAAACTAGCTAGCTAGCCCACTTTTTAAAATTAAAGTTCTATTTATTTAACATATTTAATATAGTTGACACATTCTTTATTTAATCTTTTTACCCTGGTCAACTTTTATGAGAAACCACATTTGTTGTGTTTGGCTCCTCACGTGTGGAGACACTTTGGTGCAGGATGGGCCTATTGCTTTTCTGACCGTCTCTCCGCCAACTTTATTTTCAAACCTCCCCAGAGCTGAAAAACAGACCAAGAAAGAATGTACAGCGGTGATGCGCCACAACCCAAAAGGTCCTGTCCGGACTGCTTTGTCTTCCCAGCTCCGTTTTTATTTTTTGCGAACTGCGTTTTAATTTGTATTGAGTAAACAATTTGGGATTGTGCATGCAATAACGGTCTAATTATACCCGGGGGTTGTGTATCCACAAAGGAAATTAAGTGGGCATGGTGTTCTGAGTTTCGAAGCACTGTGGAAATGACTTCCAGATTTCAGTGCATCTTCGAGTTTACGGTTTTGTAGACCACAAGTAAAAAAGCATTTGCATGAACCTTTGCATATTTTAACCCCTTTCGGCCCACCGATTGGTCGCAGGGAAATCTGCTAAAACGTTGCCTTTCATTTGAAGCGCTCTTTGACTCTTTTCACATGGATTTAATGTAGACAAGACAGCGG
The DNA here is from genome assembly GCA_025775045.1 of Hiodon tergisus. NCBI lineage: Eukaryota > Metazoa > Chordata > Actinopteri > Hiodontiformes > Hiodontidae > Hiodon > Hiodon tergisus. Next base: position 4,235 of record JAOVYW010002866.1, read on the forward strand.
CTTCGGGATTCGTTACGGCATGCAAGTGCCAACCGCAGTAAATGGGCTTTATTTTTCGCTTACCAGGCATGTTTTCTGGGTTTTGTAGGTTCTCGCCCCTCCCATCCCCCTACCGGAAAAAAAAGGGGCAAGAAGAAACTTGCTGGGCGTTATAAATATTATGCAATTTGGCCAGTGAGGAGATTATAGGAAAAAACATTCATTTCTGCATCTCTTTTGTAATAAACAAATACGTAATAATTTAAAAACTGTACATGCAAATCTATGTTACAATTGTAGCTTTACCTCTCAGTATTTTTCGTCATAATTGAAGCTGTCAAAATGTGAACATATGGAAATGGGAATTAACTGAAAGACTTTAAATTAACTTTAAAATTGTTGTCTCTCCACGTTGAACAGTTGGATCAGATCTATTATATAATCCTCATCTATAAAAACAGTTCTCCTATAGTTTTAATAACCGCACTACAACGATGTAAACACATGTAAAATGCATAAACAGCTAGTTCAAATCAAAGGACTGTAAGGTAAAAAATTATAAGCACCGTTTAAAAGTTAATACTGGAACTGTCAACCCCTCACATTCTATGGCAACATGTCTCAACTGGTTCTTTGTGCTTTTTTGAGGCCTCTTTTGACATTTCTTCAACAACGAGTAAATTAAACTGGAGTAATTGTGCTCGGAAAACAAACATTGTGGGTTGTCTTTCATGGTGACTAATGCCAAAAGAGTTTGACATTTCAAAAATGAAAGTTTGAACGGGGATGTTTTGGCAAGCGTTGTTTGTCCAAATTGTCTGTAAACAAATTATTCTGATGATGTTTTCACAGTGATTATTGTACTCAAAGTTACGGTTTTGGCAGCTTCCAAAGCCTTTTATCCAGTTACCCTGTTGGATTTGGTTACTGAATGTACCTTTTTGATCATTTTGTATGGCTTCAGTAAGCTTTCCAAATATTGCATTTCGCTCTCCATCTCTACAACGTTTAAACTGAATACTTGGGTATTTCATGAATCCCTTGTAATTTCAATCCTAGTCAATATAAAACAAAACCGATCCTTTTCCGATCCTAATCATTTTCTTCACAGTTCTGGTTGGGATTGTCATGTCACCATGTTTTATAATGCAGGAAAGGCAGCTCTCAGACCAGATTAATAAACAGATATCCTTTATTTAAGATTTATCTGTTCCATCGAACATTCATATTGCTTTCAGTGTGGAATGACACATTTAAATATTGCTCCGTACTGCATTTCATCACCGTATTCAAGATACTGCTACTTCCGTGTGCTCAGTGCCACAATGACGGAAATTCTGGTCACCAATTCCTGATAACTACAATATCTCAAGTAACATAGCAAAACCTGTGCCCTTCTGAGGTTTTTAACATTAGGAATAATTGAATTTCCCCTGGTCTAAAGTATTGACATGAAAACAATGGTTGAAAATGACACCCTGCTTGTGTCCTGGGGTCTGTTCCTGTTGAATGGGACTGAATGGGAAAACCTGACAGAGTCCCTGGAATTCAGAATAACATGAGAGGGAGATGTTCCCACCCCTGAAGTCATTGTTTACCGTAAACCAACCTGCTGGGGGTCACATGGAGACTTAATTAAAGGGCTTCTGGAAGTAACTGGGCGCCCTCTTGTTTGCAGACGGATCTTAGAGACTTTCACTCCAGGCTGAGAGGAAGCCTGCCCACACCCAACCAACCCCCCCCCCCCCCAAAGCAGGGGTCAACACAGAGGACCTTTGACCAGCTAGAAAAGTTCTCCGTCAGCACTGCATTATGAGAGCGTTGACTGAAAGCCGAAATCCTGGCCACACAGCCTCGTGATGGACACGGGGTGCATTGCACAGGAGCCGCGTGGGGTCCGTCCCAAAGATTGCCGACCCAGAACAAATTTTATCACTATAATTATCGCCTAAGTCATCCTCATCATCGTCATTCAACGGGCTCTTATGCGACCGAGGATTTAAAAAAAATGCTCATTCCTTTGTAGTTTGTACCTTCTTATTTAGACGATACTGCTCATAGGGCTGATTACGTACCATTTAAAAAAAATTATTATCATGTTTCTCTTTTTCCAGATCTTTGGATAGAGGCAATTGTCTTCGCTGCTGTATACGTAACTCTTCTGAAGACCAGACATGTCAATGCAAACACATGAAAGGTGTCCAAACTGGAAGTGTATGGGGATTAGAGTTGTATAAAGAGTGTAGAGGAGCATCTGGTGAGGCCATTTATCACTGAAGGATCATGCCGTGTGTTCCCACATCATGGAGGAATCCACTAATCACTCTCGACTGAGATGAAAAACCTGTCTTCTAATTTCATCAGTCTCTCCCTTAACTGCCCCTGACAGACAGGTAGAACTGACCAAACCTGACAGGTATTCAATAGTGTTACCTGTGAATAAATGAATAAACTCTCATACATTTTTACTTAATGATTAGTAAGAGCAAATTAAAACAGGGTAAGGCTGCCTGACAAATGAGGAATTCATTAATTTATTTTATTTTATTTTCCTGGTATTAACTGGCACTTGTTATTTGACTATATTCACTCTAAAAAGTAGAGTATGGCAAATACATGTATAGTTATATAATAATAATAGGCATAAATATTAATGCTGCAAGATAAAAAAATCAGATTCACAATCTAGGGATAGGATTATGAGTTATTTAAATTTGTGTAAAAATATTTTTCGGGAATGAAGTAAGTAAACATACCGTATAATTGCATGCAATTGTTGTTGTTTTGAACATGAACGACAAGGCACTTGTAGCACCCACTTCTCACCACTAGGGGTAGATGTGGTCACGAATTACAGTGGTAGCAGCCGTACAGGCGGCGTGATGCGAGGAGCTTCGAATAGGAGGTGAAATCTTCACACTTCAAACATAAGCAAGTATAAATAAATTCAGTATCCATTATGAATAAATAGATTATTGTCAAGTGTTTATGAAGGATTAAATGCATTTTTTTGCCATGGAAAGATTCTCCATTAATGTACCGGTAGTATAAACTTTCATTCTATACCGTAATGGGTAAAAAGTCATTATGGACAGCTAATATTTTAGAAAACACGAGATCTGACTAATTGCTAAACAGATTACACATTGATGTATCATGAAGCCTTTAAATAGAGCTACTCGTATAAGCAAATTATTATTATTTTATTTATTCTTAGTTCAGTTTCTCTGAAGAGGGGATAATGTGTCCCTGTCTATGTTTAATATGTAATTAATCATGTATATGTATGCTAAGAATGTGATAATTAAATTGATGTTCTTGAATTACAATTATTGGAAACAGCTGATGAAAATCAGTTAGACTGGTGTTCATATATCAAAACCCACAGTACTTCATGATGGAACCTGCCTGTTTTCAAATGTGTTTTTAGCGCCTGATTAAATAAACAGTTCTCCTAGGGAAGGGAATGTGCACTTTTAAAAACCAATCTAAGAATTGTATGGTCAAATAAATATAAAATGTGTTTTAATAATTACCCAGAAGGGATTTTTAAAATATTTTTTAACGATAGTTTCAAACATTCTGATTTAAAGAACTTAAGAATAGAAAACATTACAATAAATGATGAACCATCAATGTGACTACTAATTTAAAAAGAAAAGCGTGCCATTTTTCTGGCTTTTATATAAAAGTAAAAAAACATGCATACCAAAAAAGAGTTGGTCATTGTGTAAAATAGTCTTTTTGGCAATATTGAATGCAACATGGGACCACTGCGCTGGCGGTTTGAGAGGCTGCAGTCTGCCCTCTTAACTCATGACGCTCTGTCACAGCCCGCAACCGCACACAAGGTTCACAACAAGTCCAAATTCAGAAGGCAAACAGCCACAAAGTGCGCGCAGACATGTGTATATAAAGGGAGGGCAACACACTGCCCCCTTCTTTCCCAGGGAACGCCCTGCGAGCCACACCCCTGATTCCCTGACCAACCCGGGCCCTGGCAACAGAAAGAGGACAGGGCGCGACGTGAGGGGGTGATCAACAGCGAGGCCCAAAAAAAGGTGAGCTGTGGCAGACACGTGAACATGCCGTAACGCGGAGAAGAAAGAACTGAAACACCAGACACATGACACGGCACTGAACGCACACAAAAGGCACACCACCGGGCTGGCGCCACGGAGGTCGGTCGTGCTCGCCGTCTGTTCCCCTCGGGGCAGCCCGGCTCTTGACCGCCCCTTGCTGATTTCGCCTTCCCTTCACCGGGCGATGGAAGGCCGTCTCCAGGCTGTGCATCACCAACATCGCCATGGCCGACGTCTCCTGTGCCCCCTGGCGACGGGACCAGCCTGGTCAACTCCGCTGTGATGAAGACTGTAAGACACCCACCCATCTTCCGTCCACAGCATTCAGCGAAAATACAACACTGACACAAAATGTTAGCTGTCTGCCACACAGTTAACTCAGAAAAACCCCAATGAAAATTAACTAAACTAAACTTTTCCTGCAGCAGAAAAAATAAATAGGAAAACAGGAAAGTCGAGAGAACGAGTGCCAGCACTGATAACCACTGCCACTGGTGCACAACGATTTTGCTTGCTCATGTCGCTGTAGGCAGCAGGTGGTAAAATGGTGACAAGGCTTGTAACTGAAAGGTTGCTGGTTCCAGTCCCACCCTAACTGTTGTACCCTAAAGCAAGGATATTAACCTGAACCACTTCTGTAAAATATCCACCTATATAAGTGGATGAATGTAGAAATTGTAAACTGTGTCAGTTGCTTGGGATAAAAGCATCTGGTAAATGATTAAATTGTGAATTGTAATGTTCCTCTCAACAGACTTCCTATTAAAGCCCCTCCTTCTTACTAACTGAATAGTCGTATAGTCAACAAAGGCATTCTCCAGACATGAGAACTTTTTTTTTTAAAAGCAGATTCTCATAACTAATGTCTAAACTCCCATATAGTATTTGTGCTACAGACATAAGAAACTGCAATTGTGCCCCAAGTAATAGTAACTCTGGGAGAAATATTATTTTTCACGTAATCATGCGGGATGAGTGTTTACGCGTGTGTGTATACTTTCCATGGTCTTTTAGCGATGCAAATATGAGAAAAGCTTCCAGCGGGGCTTTCCAGACAATGACGCACCTTTGTGCAACGTGATAATTTCAGCCCTCCTCCTCTGTACACGATGTATGATTGCGTATCCTGTTTACATCAAGCGCCTAAATTCCACTGACTAGCGCAGAGAAGTCTCCCGGCGCGCTTGGTAATCAAACCTTCTCAGTTGCGTCCAGCCTGTGTTCACCATGAAGAATCGATTCGAAACAAGGTCCAAAATTTCCACCGCCAGCACCAATCAGCCATAACGCACCACAGGTGGTACATGAGGAAACTTGTTACCTTGTTTAAACACACGTTTCCCCTCTGGCTCAGATGATGTCGCCAAAACCTCTTAGCTATTTTTTTTTTATAGCAGCCTATTTGTTGCTCATATATTTAAAGCTGCGTCGATTTAATTGAAATGGGTAACGCCTATGGAGGCATCTTCTGTTCTTGGTTGAGATACATTCCAAGCACAGAACCTACATCAGTCGACGTAAGGCTTATAATAAGAGCATGTCATGGTTGTGGTGCAGTAATTCCGCCCAGTGTGCAGTACAGTGGGTCGGAATGGGAGCCAGCCTCGCTGTAAGACACTGGGGACCAGAAGAATAGTTTATTGTAAGAGAGGCACAATCTCTGTCCAGCTGGCCGGTCCCTACCCTCTGATGTCTGTCCTTCAACTCCACATGGGGCGTTTTGTTGTTCGCCGCAGCCAAGAGTGCGAACAAAACGTTTTATACCATTCCATCAGGATTACCTTCATTAAATGTGCCATACGCAATACATATTACGATGGTTTAGGCTTAAATCCAACCCAAAAGGACTATTTAAAAAAATAATTTATTACGGAGGGTGCCCTGTTTTCACTTGTAAATTCTACAATCGAGATTGTAAAATATAGATAGATACAATTTAAGATTTTGCGCTCCTACTTTCTAATTTCAATAGTCCGTGTGGTCCTGCCTAATCTGCTGAGTAACTGTGACTTTCCAAAACTGCTGTTCACTGCTGCAAAACGGACAGACAAATCCGGCTCACAGGGAACCACCAGTTTAGTGCATATTAAAGAAAGCCAGAACACATTATAGACAGTACAAACACATCATGAGCAACGTTACTTTGCGCTCCTATCTATTTTGATTATTTTGTTTTCAGAGAACCGTGCTTCTGACAATGTGAAATCTCTTACCTGTGGCCTGTCTGTGGTGCGTACCATCAGCACGGAAAATGTCTCATTAAGAAATAACAAATTGCAACGGTTATAATTTAGCTCAACTGGTCGGGCAGGCTATGGTTTGAGGGAGTATCAGTGCAGGGTGTTGTCAGGAAGCGTTGACAGACCGGGATCTTGTGTTGACTTTAACTTCGACGGCTGAGAGATATATCGTTTTAATTGGGTTAATCCTGGTCAGCGTTGGCCGGTGAGACAATGTAGATTTGAACCTGCAGTCCTTGGATCACAGGGCCCAGACTTGGCTCCGGTTGGCCTCTTTATTGGCTGAACCACTCTTAATTCATCTTAACTGACGGACAGCGCCAAATGAATGGCAGCCTTTGAAAGGTACACCGTTCAAATGGGAGAAAGGGGGGCACAAACAATTTTCCACCAAGCACAGGACGCCCCTGGTCGGAAGTTTGGTTTTTGGCAATGTTGTGACATGCCTAACTTTCACAGAGGTGCCATGGAAACCAGAGCCAGCATTTTCTGGGGGATTTCAGCCTCTGAACCGCCGGCAGTTAAAATTCAGCTCGGTACCGGCGGACTCATCCAGACATCAGAGCCACAGAAATCCTACCTGCGCACACCGATACGCACGCCCAGCGGAATGACCCTGGAGCACCGAAGCCCAAAGCAAAAGCCTCAGCTAACGCCGCCCCGTACCCCCGGAACACTGCAGTGAGGACAGGGAAAGCGCGGCCAGGGACGGACCTCGGAGGTCAGCAGCCCCCGGTGCCAGCCAGTGTGGATGGTAGCTTGATTGGTGCTTCCAGCTGGGTCAGTGGCGCCTACTGACAAGACCAGGCAGTGACAACACACACTCATTTATGCTTGTTTTCAGTGCCATTGGGGTAGTTCAATAACAAAGTTATTGCCTTTGCTGATTTTTCTAAATGAGTTCCACCTAGATATGGCAGTTTGATTAGGAGGTGTAGTGCGTGTGGATGAAGGCCATTGACGGTTACATTTTAGAATTATTTATAAGATAATAATGTATTTCAGTCTCTGCTTCCAGCACGGAGCGGCAAGTGGTTCCTCCAACCCACCAGTCGACAAATGACTTTGGTTTAACACACATTAGGGCTACGAAGTACAATCCTGGAGCCAACTGGTGGCTAGTCGCATCTGCCTGAGCGTGCTGTTAGCCGACAGGTGCCCAGAAATCAACAGAGATCACTGCTGACTTGAGCCCACCCCACCTTGGGCGGCACTGAGCTCACAGCGGGTGAACAATACAATCCAGAATGGAATCTGTAAATCTGATTTGTGAGGCTCAGACGGTGCTTGGGCGAGCCTTAATTGAATTGGCATTGAACTCACTTTTAGTGCCATGTTTACAGCAATTAAAAAAAAAAAAAAAAAAAAAAAAAAAAATACTTTTGAAGTCAAATTGTTTCGCCTTTCGATAACGCTGACATTCTGTCAAAATAAACAGTTAATGGCATACGCATATCATGAGGCTTTGCGCCATATAAGGAGATTTTGATTGCAAACAAACGTTTCTGTATATATCTGATTTCAGTAAGACCAATGTTGGTGACAGGAATCACTTCAACACCTCTGATTTGCTTTGATCGGTGGTTTGCCATCAAATTATACTGACAGTATATTTTAACAAAGACATTCCTGTTTTTTCAGTGCGTCTTCCATTCAACAAGGCTCAATAAGTAACAGAAGAAAAAAGTATAGTTTATCATCTGCATGTATCCAGTGATATGGTTTTAATTATTATGTTTTGGCCAGACTGAATCTGAATTATCTGAGTTTTTTGGACACAAGCATACACCCAGCTGCACATTCCCCTTGCTTACCAAACTTACCAAAAAAAAACTATTACCTACATTATTTTCTAACATTTACTTCCACTCTTCTAAAAAATGTAAATAATAAAAAAATGTATATTGCAGAAGAGGGTGGAAACATAAAAGATAGAGATGCCATTTGCAGAAGGTGTCAAAAATTCCTGATTTTTTCATTATCCCTGTGACTGTCAAATCTGTCACAGTGAATGTTCCAGAGACACGGCCCATTGTTAGTGAGTCTCCAGTTAATGAGCCCAGTGGAATTGACCAATCAGCAGGTGAGCGGTGAATGAAACCACATTCCTGATTCATTAACTGTAGAGAGAAACCACTCTCATGATTGGATATCGGCCATTGTGATGTCACTGAAGCGCCACCTGTTTTCTGCAGAACTGACGAGTACAGTAAGTCAAAAAATAAAGGGTTAAATATAATTTATTTTGAGCGCTTTCAGTCATTCATCAGAGGAGGGGAATCATTTAGAATGTATTTTAAAGTTCTTTCTGTGGTCCTCCAAAATTCAATAGTTCTTTTGCGGAAAAATAACACTTCAAAATGCAATATAAAGCTTGATAAAGACATAAAAATTGATATTCCACAAGTTTATGATTTTGTTTTCTCCACCTTTCAGAGCAGTAGCAATCCTGGCCAATATAAATATAAATATTCTGGTATTTTATCCACTTTCATCTGTGTTTGTAGGAAACTGGTGATTGTTGACAGTGCACAAGCATATAATTTCTGATACTGATGACAGCGAGTACTTAACACACTGACACTACCCAGTTGGGAAATGAACTTATTGGTCGAAAACTACTGTCAACATCAAAAAGCCGTCAAGTCACAAACCCTTTTTACCGAGCTCCTGCTTTATTTTTTCAATATAAGTCACTTAATGTGGCTGTTGCAATCCATTTAATCTAAGAGTAACCGTGAGATCAGAGTAGACAAGACATTTGGGGAACCTGTTGTTGAACAAAATTTTCTTCCAAATTTCTTCCTCTCTGATGAACACAGAGCACACACTGTAGCTCATAATATTGTAAAATGTGTGAATACACAATGAACCTGCATAGACCAAAACGGTTTTCCGTTTGCTTTAAGGATCAATTCAGATTCGAATGTGCACCTTATTTGTCCTTCAGGGAAATTATATATGTGTTAATGGGTGGATGGATCGCTGGGCTAACCTGTAATTTTTCCAAAAATATCATAAGTTGTTGGAATCGGAGGATAATGGGAGGACAAAATTGAATATTTTGCATTTGGTACATGGTTTTGTCAGACATGCGGCACTTAACATTTTCCTCACGACTGCATCAAACAACGCAGCCTTAATAGATAACTGGAATACATTTTGTGGAAACCCTGGCCTACTGAAGAGAGAGGGGCTGGAGAGGTCTTCTTCTTTCGTCTAAAAGCGTGTTTAGCCCTGGTGGACAAACCAGAGTACTGCCCAGGCAACTGACCCTCCTGCAGTCCTGAAGCAGTGCCATACTGATGTCTGTACTCCCAATAATCTCTGACTAGCTGTCCCAATGTATTTTCAGATGCAGATCTAGTTATAATCCGACTCATTAATTTGCCCAATATCTTCTGAAGAATCTTGCATCGAGGACGTAAACAATGGCCTGACATCTAACTTTTTACTATTAAATTCAGCGAAACAGCATGACAAATTGTACAAGGATGGCTACTCAGTGCCACCCACTTTGCTTATCAAAGACCTCGGGGTGACAATTGACCCAGATCTCTCATTTGAATATTGTGTTAAGAGTAGCATCTTTTAATCCTGGGACTATTGCTAAAATCTGGTTTTTTCTCTGTCTAATGGGTGCCGAAAAAGTCTGTACATTTGTGACCGGTAGACTAGGCTATAACAATGCCCGTCTTTTAGGCAGCTTTCAGACAAAACCAGTACGGCCTGTGCAAAAGGCTTCCACTAGAATCTTAGCCAAAGCAAAAATAAATGGCACATCGGATCAGTATTAGCATCACTTCACTGGTCACTGACAGAGCACTATGCTGACTTTAAGTTGTTCCTGCTCATGTATTAGTCTCTAAACAGTCTCAAGCCTTCGCATTTGAAAGACCTGCTGGTCCCCTACAATCCACAGAGATTGCTTTTCGCAAGAGGCTGGCTTTTTGACTATCCCAAAAGTAGCAAAAGCTAAATCAGGTGGTAGAGCCTTTTCATACACAGCCCCTCAGCAATGGAATAGTTTACCAAACTTTATTTGGGAATCAGACTCAGTCTCAACATTTAAAACCTGATTAAAAACCTATC
>JAOVYW010002867.1:0-14626 GCA_025775045.1 Hiodon tergisus
GGCGATCTCCCAAACAGTTGTCTACAAACAGGGAAAAAGATCCAGAGCGACTCTGAAGTTAATACTCTTTCCAGCTGTCTTGTATTCTAATGGCTCGCTATGCAGTGAGGTGAGTCCAGTTATTTCTCTACAAAAGGGCATACTCTTGCCTCTGAATCATACAGAATCTGTTGGGGAGGATAGATGAGCACAATCTTACGGGGTTCATTATGAAATTATACATACTTCCTGTGAAATTCATTATCGTGATGTAAGGACGGTGAAGTGTGCTCTTTAAATTTATATTTTCTTAGGTATTGCAACGTAATTCACTGATGGATCTTGGTTTTTAAGATTTTTTTTGTGACAGATCAAGATGTCTGACCAGAATATTATAGGAATCACAATTCTTCGGCTGTTTTTTCTTTTTTCTTTTTTTGAGACAACTAAATGTTAATCTCTCGTCTTAAATAAAAGTATATATAATACATATGTTGTGAATTTATTACTATTTAACTGAAGTTACTCAATCCATCACCACCCCAATTCCAGTTTACTAATCCTTGTCTAGGGGCAGGGGCATCATATGTACTCCAGTTATGTATACAATATGTCACAAACTGTGTAAGGAATACACAGTTCTGGTTGTTCCTTGCGGGCTTGCATAATTGGAGCCCTGTCTGATGGTCCAGTGAGAAGCACGCCATGGAAGCCATTGAAGACTGGTGGCAGCAGTTTCACTGTTCACTGTTAACTGTTCAGGGTTGAAATTTACCCTTACATTTTTAAAATTAGTTTTGTTAATTGTTTGTTAAGTGTGTAGTACTGTGCTTTTCTTAGGTACTCAGATACAAAATAAATTCTATAAAGGACGGTAAACAGTAAAAAAACTCCCTTTGCCTTTAAAACTGCATCAATTCTCTTAGGTACACTGCTACAATCGATAGGTAGATTGTTCCAAGCATCGTGGAGAACCTTTCACAGTTCTACAGTCTTTGGATGTGTAGTTTTTGGATTTATTTCATTAATTTTTAAAGTTTTAGGGGGCAGACTGCCAGTGTCTTTTGTGTTTGTATTTTAGTTTTTTCAGAAAACACTTGTCCTTGTCTCAAAACGAAACCAGGATGGTCTCAGCGAGGGGGGGGCAGAGACGGCAGAGACGGCAGCCATGCCAACAACAGAGTTTCAATGTGTAGAGACTTTCTATATTCTGTACAAGGAAGTCAACATCTACCATTGCTGTATGTAACATCTACCATCTATGTAAGAGTGGCTTTTCCAATCCTGGCTGCGTGTCAAACGGCTTGTTGTCTTGCAGGCTGTGGAGGAGCAGAGGCCCAGCAGCCCACTTGGGAGACTGCCCTCCAGCGGGTTTTGGAGTGTTGTGGCATTGTATGTTGTGTTGTTGGTTTTGTCTTACCTGTGCCTTCGGCCTGTTGGGGGTGCTTTCGGCTGAGACACAGGCCTCGTTTATTTATTCCTTTTTGTTTTGTCGTGTTCCGTGTTCTGTGTCTGTATATTACATTACATTAGTTTTTTCTCATGGTCCATTTTGACCACTACTTTAGCCCGGTACAGGCCTGAGCGGGTCAGTGGGAGGGATATCATGGAGGAGTATCTTGCCCTCCTTATACATTTTTATTATATGGGTTGTGTGCTGTTCAAAAGTACCTTATGCCGTGCAATGTTTTACACTGGCTTTGTATATAGCGTGTCTTCTCAGAATTTTATAGTGCAGTGGGCTTTATGAGGGAAAACACTGCCGAACACTGGGCCCGCCTATACTGCGACCTACTGTTATTAAGACCTTCAATTCGTGTCAGATAATATCAATGGAACTTGTTTTCCCTGCGTTTCCTTTCGAAAACCTTACATTTTATCATTGGGATTCCACAACATTGTTACCTCATTTCCGCTGAAGAAGAATATTTTCCACCTCCCAGATCAAGTTAGCACATCCCACTCAATTGCAATCTCATCCATCATCCACTGCTGAATATTTACTGACGTAATTCAGTTCGAATATCCTGCTCAAGTACCAGCAAGTAAAAAACCACAGCACGAATGTTTAATTCCTCAAAGAAATAGATACCAGATCAAATGTATATTAAAATCTCTTGAAACACACTACACAGAGTAGACCATAATACAAGTTCTCAATGGAATCCAAAGCACACAGACACTATCAGTTAAAACATTTTTTAAGGATTGTCTTGCATTACTGTTAGGCAGCTTTCTTCAATATTAGTACTTAATGGAATGTTTTAATTGTTTTGACCGTAATGCTGGTGTGATGCTTCGTCCATTGTTGTTTAACCGTTGCATTGATCTTTAATAATGGAATAAAGATGGACTAAAATGTCTTTGATTATTTAAATTTGAGTCTTATATTTAGAAACACTACACAAATATTGGAATAGCACGGTGTATGAATGGATGATGCGATCACGTTCCACTTAACACCACTTAGGACACTTTGGCAGTAATACAGAATTTTAGCTTGTTTGTTCTGAAGCACTTTCACTTGGAGATGGATGAAATGGAGAAAGTATTCCGTGCATGCGGAGTGTTTTATCTACTGCTATTTTGCTGAATCTTTTCAACAGCTTACCATTTCACCGTAAGAGGAGAGTGTAACATGAAGTAAAATGCGGTAAGTATTACTTTACCACAATTACAGTAAGCACAAATGACAAAAACATGTTTTTGTAATTGAGTATTGAAATTATGCTAAATAACACCCTGTTTCGTGGACAAAACATGTAAATAATGATTTTGTAATCCAAAAACAAACATAGAAATACTTTCACTTCAATTTAATTTTATTATTCATACACATTATAATAAATAAATAACATTTTACCAGTAAAATAAATATGGCAACAAATTAAATAATAATAAATAACACTTCCATATTAAACGCCATCAAAGAATTGTAAGTTCATTGTTTCAAGTAGTATCAGTACATTTCTAACATAAAACCATCACTGGTTCCAGGAATAACTAACTCAGTTACTCATGCTACCGGTGAGGCAGGTTTGAGGATTTTCTTGGCGTTAAATATATTTAAATGAACAATACATTCCCAGAATGTTCTCTTCACGTTTCGGTGACTTCGTTGTCAGTTTGATTTCATAGCAAACTTTTAAAGTCTATTCTTCTTCAAGTTTTATTCTTCCACCCAGCCTCGGAAAAGCTGGCAGTACCGACAGGCTACTTCAGGTTTCTGGTCAGCTCGCTCCTGCATTCGGTTTCAGAAATTAGTCTGCGACCATCTGACCGTAGTAAGGACCGCGGTTCTTCATTTCTCAATCCCTAGTCTGTGGTAGTACGGATAGAGCAAGGCCACTACGTAGCTGTTGCGCCGACTTTTCACAGTTACTTCGGAATCCCAGCTGGGACAAGTCGTGCTCAAGTGCAGGGCAAGAGAGTTCAGCTGATGTTGAAAGTGTCCCTTCTGTTGTCGCTCATTGGAGTAGCTCTTAAACTGCCGAGCCTGTTGTTCGGCGGACTGGAAGGGTAGGATATGATACTGGGCGAAAGAGAGGTCCTCAATTCGGAGGTCCATGGCAGAACTTTCTGCGTCGGTGGACGTCTCTGAGTAGGGCTCCTCCGTGTAGATCTGCAGAAACACCACAAGGCACAGAATCAGCAGCCACCGCTTGGCTCGACTCGTCTCGGCAGGCGGGAGGTACTTTCGAACTTGAGATGGGTACATGACGCGTGTATTTTTCCTCCGATTCCGTACCCAGGGATTGCGCTGCTGCGCTTGAATTGGAACCTGCTCGAATGTGAATACTTCGGGCTTTGTGCTCCGCGACATGTATCTGTAATCGAAAGAGTCTTGGTAGAAATTGTTTGACGGAATCGACAGGATCAGGCTGTTAGATCTCGAATACATGGCCATCCTTCCTTGTCTGTTTCTCCTTGTGTTGTTAATGTCTTTTCTGAACGGTCTGCGGTTTTATACTCTCGAGTGCCAGTCACGCTTAAGCCACGCCCCTTCTTGCATAAAAAGGGAAAGTAGCCTACAGTTTTTTTTTTTTACTGTGTTTGACATTAAATTGATCAAATCAACAACAACAAAAAATCGTGTTCGGACAACATGTATGTGATCTTATATTGATATGATTACATATGAAACGGTTTTACATGAGCTAACTAAATTATGAGTTAGTTAAATCGAAAAAAAATACTGCTTATGACGTTTATGAACTAACCTTTTTTAGTACACAGTTTGCTTTAATAGGTAACATTGAGCCTCTAATTCAATGACTTTACAGTTTCTGGGTTTTGACTGCGTTCAATTGGGGGACCTGGTCTGAACTGGGAACTGCTATCTATTACTGAAAAAAGCAGTGAGAATGCATACCCTTGTACTATCCTAACTTAGAGACCAGGTACAATGAAATTGGGACTAACGCCACTTGTCTTAATTATATCCACCCTTGATCTAAATGTTAACGGAGAGAAATGCTTCAATGTCACAATAGCTTCTTACGTGAAGTGTTGCCAGCAGGTGGCAGCATTTGCCACTGCTTTCTGACGAATTGTTTAAGTTATTCGTACAGTAAAATGTCATTACGGTGTTTTATTGAAAATATATATTGAAAAACCAAACAAAACAGTTTTAAGAATTGTAGTTGTTGCAACTAACTAAAATGCGTAGCCAATTATGAACAGGGAATTAATTAAATATGCAACTATTAAAGAAAGAACAAATAAGAATGAACTATTAAAAAATATGAAAGTACTATATTAAAATTGAACTTTATTAATGGGTTGTTTTTAGTTATACTAGGAAAACATCCTAGTAAACGGCCTTATCTGTCATGTAAACGTGGAGCTTCCGGTGATCTATCTGCTTTGCTCTCACACATTTAAACATATAAACAGCAGATGAAAGAATGTCACTTGAGGCAATACCAAGGCGTGGAATGCTATTTTTAGCATGTCTGGTGACATTCCGTCAACTGGTTTTTGTAAAGACCTTGTGAAGCCAATTGTAAGTAACGTATTGTTAAGTGAAGTTTTGTTTAGTTAATTGTAAAGGCAATTGGCCTACAACCATTACCACTACAACTATGTATGGTCCTGCTATTAACAGTAGTACCAACAAGTTAAGAATATAAATCATAACTATAATAATGATGGTAATCGTAAAAAAATTTAAAAAGTAAAAAATTGTTGACAATGTTAATTATTTCCAAGTTCTTCGCTGTATCTGCTTTGTTCGGTTCGCTGCTATATTTAATATGTTTGGTGCACGATTTGGCCACTCTGGACTCGACCAGCCTTGAGTAGAGATATAGACGACCCACGATTCTCAGTATCATATAGCAAGTCAAGGAGGAAAACAGAGAAAAAATGTACTTATCGGTAATACGGTACAAGGATAGAAAATCCCACCCAAGACTTGGTGCTCTCCTTGTGTTATTATCATACACAGTGCCCTTTACTTACGATCAACAATGGCCCTATTAGTAAAGGCATGCGCATTAAACATTGACTCACAACCCAGGCATCCCAATGTGCCAAACAACGCAAATACCAATTCAGGGGTTCTTAGCTCAGCCATGCATCTCTCTGCAAGTCTTTTCCCTCTTCCTCCTACTCTTTTTTTCCATACCATCAGATGACATACACTTTCTGTCCGAGCTTTTTTTCACCCCCGGGATGTTTCCTGCTTCTGGGTTCCCCCTGCCGATAACTTCACACACACCCACAGGTTTCACCTGATGCTATCAGAGTGCATTATGCATTTCCATTTTAGCATTACTAGTAATTATTGCATGACTTAATTCCTATCCAGCAGATTCTTTCAATGCAGCTCATGCTATTTTAATCCTAAATATGTAGAAAAGTGATTGATTTTAATCATTGGAGTACATTGTGACTCAATAATGGAATGGACAAAAATGCCTAAAGGAGTGAGGTCATAATGTTTCAGAACCATATGCAACAAACAGTTGCCATTGTCACCATGGAGGGAAGGAAATAAACACAGGGACAGCTGCTGTGACTGATTAGGTGGCACCTGTTCAGTTCTCATGTGGCTGACTGCACTTTTTCAGATCCGTAGCATCGGCCTCTGTGCTTCTCTATTAATTTTATTCTGAGTGACGTGTTTTATGAAAAGATATGCCATCCTTTTAGAGGGAGCGGTATAAGGTATGCATTCGTTGTGACTCACAGGTAGACTCAGATCTGATGCCACCCTGAGACATATTTCAGGCAGTTCACACAGCATACTTGTGAAAGTGGATCATATGTCTCTTTCTGTGGTCTGTAGGAATTAGACGAGATGAGGAAATTTTCAACATTTTCTCTGGAACCGGGAGGTCGTATGTGTGTGAGCACCAGGCCAGTCCCCCTGTCCATTGACTGTAAGTTAATGTTTGTTAAGGAAGAGAGATCATGGATTATTTCTATAAAGAAATATGAGAAGTTACATTGCGAAAAAAGTACAGAGCACCAAAAGTTTGTCACGGGAAGTGTGTGTGTGTATATATATATAGCTCTACTCAGTGGTTTACGAACCTTTGTTTCAGAACACGATTGGTGCTGGTTATTCCGAACTTTTGAATTTGACATTTATCATGTCAGGAACCAGAGTCTTCACACATACAATACAATTTCAGTTTAATTATTCAGTTATTACTATAATTGAACAAGGATTATGATTACTTAATGTTAAGTGTGCTCTTTATTTATGATGTGGGATACTGAAATTTTCTTTCCTGTTATCAGCTCATTAAATTGTAAGAACATGGCACTAATGTATTAATGTCCTGAAAATGCATGATAGCTAATGTGTGACATATATAGTCTAGTTGCTATAATATTTTCAACTTGTATAGAAGTTTTATAGGTTTCTACTAACTGTTTAGCTACCTGATGTTACCTTATATTTCAGATAGTATGGCTTTAACGACTACCCAGATGATACTTATTGTAAATAAGAGAGACACAGTACAAGTTGCAAAAAGGTTTACTCAGCCACCAGAACGAAAATTTCTAATAGTGATGAAAAGACACAAAATTTACAAACATTGGTTACGTCTTTAACGTTAGATGTGATGTAGTTTTTTAAGTCTGATGATAGGTAATACACTGTTTTTGTAAGACACAAAATCCACTACCTCTAAGATGTAGTTCCAAAAACTCTTATACACATCCTGACCTGGAGTGAGTGAGACTTGTAATTTGACACGTAGGCACTGAGGAGTCAGACATGCGTACACTCTGACTCTGTATTATCTTGACATGTACAAACCAAAGAGTCAGACATGCTCACACTCCACCTGTGTTTAATCTGTCTCTTAGCAGCATTCATGACTCATTATAAGGGTTTCCCCACCAGCCCCCCCAGGGCGACAGCACAGGACACGGCAAAGGACTAAACCTTAAGTCGACACTCCTGGGCTACAGATAGCTTGAACCAGTGAGTTCTGATTTTTTCTTGTCCAACTTCACAACGGTGACATCATAAAATCACTTTGATTTTTGTGTGAAGTCCCATTCTCCAGCCCAAAGGCCCAGGTGGACTGCAAAGGCAGCCGGCTGACCCTCTGCCAGCTGGGTCTCTCAATGCGAACGGCAGCCCCCACGCATGTTCTGATGCGTCGCTCCTCCATGTCCTCCTCATTACAAATGAGAGGCACATTAGCTGCTTCCAGTCCCTCCACTGTGTAGATCTGTGAGCCGTGAGGCCCTTCCACTCCCTCCTCGATATAGATCTGCAGGAACACCACTGCAGTTAGCAGCAGCAGCCAACGCCTGGCCGGACACGAGTCCTCTTTGGGCAGCTGCCTCTTCACAAAAGGGGGGTACAGCACCCTGAGCTGGCGGCGCCCCCGGGGGCGAGTCGGTGTGGGCCAGATGGCAGGTGGGGTAGAGGCAAGGACTCTCTGCCAGTGAGCAGGTGAGAGCTCAGAGTGAAAGGAACTCATCTTGGAAAAAAATAAAAACCTCCTTCGGTCTACTTGTTGATGCTGCGCCCTTGATTCTTCCTCCGTGGAGCTGAGACAGTTTTCTTGTGTGCCTTTTCTCTTCCTCTCTCCACTCGCTCTCTTCTTCCTCCGTGGAGCTGAGAAAGTTATCTCCTTCACTCCCTCACAGGCTTTCTTTCAATAGAATATTGTTTTTTGAATCCCCTTTTTTATATATTTTTTGGAAGACTCTCATTTGTCTGTCTCTGACTTCTTCTGCGTCTCTCGTATCCCTCCTTCTTCAGGTTTTCTCCATCTTTAAATAGAGTAGCAGTAGGAGGGGCCTTCACCTTGGGGCAAGGAGCCTCACCCTTCTGGTTCTTGTTGTTCAAGAAACCTTATTATAGAACTAAAAATAATTCCACTTAAAAATGAGTGGTTGCCTGTTCTTGCTGTCTGTAAGACAACGAGGGCCTGAAGGATCAAAAAACTTCTGGAAGCTCCAGC
This sequence comes from Hiodon tergisus, assembly GCA_025775045.1. Lineage (NCBI taxonomy): Eukaryota > Metazoa > Chordata > Actinopteri > Hiodontiformes > Hiodontidae > Hiodon > Hiodon tergisus. The sequence goes on from JAOVYW010002867.1 coordinate 8,418, forward strand.
ATGCTCAGTTATGTATGCTGGAGCTCTATGTATTCTATTTTTGCAAATAGAATTTGTCACAAAGCGCAGACCAGATTACCATCCCAACCATCGATTTGTAGGCAGTAATGCAGGTATTTTAGTACTGCCTGACTCGCTTGCGTCAGCATAAATCAGCAATGTCAATGTCATTGTTTCTTTGACAACTTCTTTACACCAGTGAGAATTCTATCTGTTGGGTGTTCGGTCATGGAAGCGCCTACAGTGCCAAATGAGAATAGAGAAGCGTTTTGAATCAGCCAGGGTGGAGAAATGCTATTTAATCTGTCCATAACAGCCATTGTACTATCAAGAAATGAAGTACGCGAAAGGGCCAGCTTAAGACAAGACTGGGTTGTTAGTCACTGAGACGACAAAAACTTGTGCCTTAGATATGTGTTCATCTTTTCAACAATTAAAGTTACGAAAAAACCCCAGATACGCTTCTCGCACAAGCACATCAGCAAGAAGTTGTCCACAGAAACGAGAGGAGAAAAAAAAAGAGCCTTAAGTACATGGACTTGATGAACTCCAAGGTTGTGACTCCAGGGGTATTTTATTATCTGTTTTTCAGCATGTTTACATTTTCAGTTATTACTTGTTTTTACCAATTGGCTCCTAATTTGTAAGAAGGAAAAACCAAGCATGCGTCGTTTTAAAAACTTTTTTCACTCTCACTTTGCTGTCATGCATGAAACATTTTTATCCGTCCCATTCTCACTTTCTCTCAGCTACTCATTCTGTTTAACTTCAATCCATTTTCTGTGTTGGGTTTTCCTTTACATGAAAACTGAATAAAATCTGATGGAACACAAAAAAAAATTATTTCGACCAAACGGTAGGGGTGAAAATGAATCCAGCCTGGAGAACCACTGACTTAAGGAATCTGTGAATGTGAACTTAAGAAAGGGAAACTTAAACACTGTGTGTGATTCATCGACCAACCTTTTAACACTATTATTCCTTTTAATCATACCCAGACTGCATGTCTAGCAGAGGTACCACCTAAGGCTTCGACCACAGAACGCAGCCAAAATCATCTGAGGAATGTTCACTGGTTTTCCCATTGTCTAACTGTCTGCGTTAGATCTCTCGAGCACTTTTCATTTTCCCTCTATTCAATATTCTCTCTTCAGTCTCTTTTTTTCAGCTGAACTCACTTTAATGAAATCAATCTTAATTAACTCCAGTTCAATTCAAGTGCATTTCGGTTCCAGTTCGGTATGAATATGCATTCACGCTTGTATCTAATAACTGCAATGGCCGTGGTCTTTAAGAGCCAGATGAACGGTGAAATTATCTCATTTGTTCCTTCACATTTCGTAACTGCTGATCCTATTCTAACCCCGGGCAGCTCCAAAGCCTCACCCAGCAGACACAAGGCTGGAGACAGTGGACACTCAGGACAGGATGCCTGTCCATTGCAGGGTTGGAGACTTTCCTGGAGACCCACAGTCCGTTTTCAAATTACCTCCTGCTCTACATGCTTAGCGGTTACCATAGTCACTGGCCACATAGGCAAAGTTACATACTTAGGGATGTTGGTATAATTTTGCTAGCTCGCTTTTGCTGCATGTGTTAAGTTGGCATGCTTGGAAAGACTTGTGTGGTCCATAATTAAATTTCATTGCTACTGCAATACAGTACTGTTTACTGGGTCCCAGTGTGTCAGAGTTAACAGCTTTTAAATAGGGTCTAGTCCCTCATCCCTATACATGTTATCAATATCCATGCATACGTATACACAGTGCACAGGCTTAAGTTAGCACAGTACCAACAAATCAATACATAAATAAATACATACATGCACACACACACACGCACTCACACACACACATGCACACACACACGCACGCACACACAAACACATACTGAAAACAGTGATGTTTCTTCTAGCTCTTTGCTGCACTGTTGTGTTACAATGTTACAATGCAGAGGTAAAATAATGAACAAAATTTAAATTGGTCTTTTTATTTTACCTTTATGAAGTACTGTTTTGACAGTTTTTAGGCATTAACCTTTTGACTCAACAGCATAACATATAACTTGTTTTCATTTAAATTAGAAGAGTTGAGTTAGATGGCCTTATTCATTATGGTTTAATTGTCAGATCTAAGGAGTTTTTAATTCTTGGATATGAAATTGATTTCTTAAAAGACAGCGCATCAACTAAACAAGTTCATGCAGTCTAAAATAATTTGTCTGGGAGTGACATTTGCGTGACATGCTTCGTCTGATAAGGTCTGTCTCTAAAGTCTGTCTTTAGGCATTTTGATTAAATAGAAACATTTTTATTGCATGCAAAGGCCGCTCTACCCTTTCGAATTCTGAGAATGGATGTTTTCACCACAGACCGCCCCAGACCTTCAGGGAACATGACGCAAGGTATTTAGTCAAGACTGCTGCACAGGTGAAACTACGGTGAGTCCTGTCAATGTCGGGGGAACAGATAGGGCAAGAGTTCCAACGTGTGTTCCAATACCCACAGTAACTGCAGTAAAACAGTACGACAACATTGCAGCAGCAACAGAATGTAGCTCAAAATCATACGCCGATGGTCCTTCCATGTGCTGTCATTTGCATTTTGAATAATTGAGGAAGCGCTACGAAACGCAACAGAGGTTGTTTATTCAACGGTCTTCAGATGCTTTGTTTTTCAGTCCCTTGCTGGTCTCCATAGGTCTTAACAACTCCGCCTGTTATCTTTCACCGTCCTCTCTCTTCTCTGGGAGGCCCTGTGCCCCACATAATCAGGAAGAGCGAAGCAAACGGCACACAGAAAGCTGACATCTGCTGGCACAAAGCAGTCTCTGTCTACCAACTGAAACATCGCCACCGACTAAAACAAAGGAAGTATGTGTGTCCTTGTCTGCTTCGCACTCTTCCTCTCGTGCATGTCTGGTCTCTCGCAGGCTTCACAGGAGGTTAACTTTGGTCACCACCTGCTTGCAGCCATTGCGGGAAAACTGGCGCCCCCCTGCCGAGTAGTAGGAGAGCTCCCCAGCTAGGCGCTCAATGTGGGACCGGTCGGGGTAGAAGCCTTCTCGGGTCATCTCGTCCAGAAAGCACTCCATAACGTATCTCTTTTCCAACAAGGTGAGAGGCACTATGTCAGTTTCCTCCCACAGTGGGTGATGTCCCTTCAAGACGCGGCGTAGCAATGAGCCCAGGTCCCGCCCCAGCCTCCCAGTCCACCCGTGGCTGGGCGTGGCTTCGTTGGAGAAGTTCTGGAGCACATACTGAGTGATCTCGGCCTCCCCGAGGTTGCTTATGATCACATAGATAGTGTTCAGGTACTCATTGTCCTGGTCAGGCTGGAGCAGGCTGTGCAGAGTGTCCAGCAGGGGGCCGTGCATGAACTCCACCTCGTCAAAGATGAAGATGGGTATCTTTTCTTCTACCATGGCCCAGCTCACCACCTCAGACACAGTGGTAGCCAGGTTTAGGGCACAGTTTTGGGCGTTCTCCTTCAGGGGGCAGTGGTGTAGCGAGTAATACTGCACAACCAGTTTGTCACCGACAATAGAGCGGAAGTGGCGGGCCAGAATGCGTCCCAGGTGGCTCTTGCCCACCCCACTAGGGCCTTGCAGAGACAACACTAGGGGATTGTTGTGCATGTAGGTGGATAGGTAGTCGTGCAAGTGCCCCAGCAGCTCCTCTGTAGCCTCCTGCTGGCCAAAGACCTCACGCTTCAGGGTTTTCTCCAGCCCCGCAAGGTCGTATGTCAGCACATGGTCGTCCAGGTTCTCGATGGCGTTATAAACCTGGACGAAAACGATAATACTGAGGAGGACTAAGAAGGGCTTGGCTCGGCTACGCTCCTTGCTGGGGAGGCAAATGCGGCTGTTGTTGGGGAAGAGCACCCGTGATGGTCTCTTCCTCTTCTTCTTCGGGGGGATGAAACAGTTGCGAGCCGTGAGGTCATCGAAGAGGAAGATCTCAGGACTGGTGGAGCGCAGCGAGGGCAGACCTGCCATGGTTAGCCCCCCACCCGCTTCTGAACGTTGTTTTTTCATAGCCTGGTATTTTTTCCGGATGCGCATCATTGCTTTCAGCTTTGAAGAGAATGGAGACATGGGATTGTGGATCTCCTTGCAACCTTTCTCCTCTTTCTGGCTTTCTGAAGGACTTTCGGATGTGTCCTTGTCTTCCATCCTATGTTCAGGTAAGAGAAATGATTGCCAAATCAGTCAGATGGTGCTATGGAGAGTTTTAGACCGTACGCTAAGCAGCACTAATTCTGTACTTTCCATAGGCTGACACTCTATAATTTCAGGCTGTGTCTAGTTATGAAGTCTTATATATAAATTTAAGGACAAAGGTTTTGGCTGCAGCCGATACAATGTAACTTTTATGGCTCACAGAGGAACAAGCCGTCTACCGACATGTAAGATTGTTGACAACTCTCACATCAAGAAAGTTGGGTTGTTTTATCTGAATTCCGGAATTGAGGAATAATTACAGTTCACTAAAATTTGTTTATATCTTTGTCTTAGTGTGTGTGTGTGTGTGTGTGTGTGTGTGTGTGTGTCAATACGGAATGTTAAAAGTTTTTTTTTGAGACTCTATGGCTCTATGAAAAGTGGCCTGAAAACCACTGTTAACTTCCTGTGAACCCACATGACCCTATTGTGACCCATAGTGGCTTTAACTACCATGTCATTTCTGTGTTTCCGCAATAACGCTAAGCAGAGTTCCATAAACAGAACCCTATCAAGTGCAAATACTCAAAGTTGGTGTCTCTCCTCTAGCTAACCCACCATGTCTGCTCTATGCATAGCGGTATTTACTCATTTGTTTACTTTGCATTTACTTGAAATGCATTGAGGTGAATTGTCATGCTGTTTTTTAGACAGTTTAGACATTAGCTGTTGTATACTCTCCATGAATAACTCTTTTGGACGTTGTTTAAATATAAAATTCTCATTGCTTTTACTGCTCAAAAATAGACCAGATATCTGATTTAAAAGGGTCCTGTTTCCGCTCTGCTCAGGCCTGCTGCCCCACGGGGAACATGTATGCAAAGTGTACAGTCTCAGCCTCAATAGTCAGGAGGGATTATTGTGAGTTGCAAAATGCAAACATTTTATTAAAGGTTAGAAAACACTAAGTGATTTGTGTGTGTCTGTGTGTGTGTGTGTGTATGATTTAATCAGGCAAACTCTTACAACCTCAGGTCATGGAATCCCCAGAGTGTGTGTGTGAGTGCGTGTGTATGTGTGCAGATGTGTGCACTAAGCATAATGTCGCTATTGTGGGAACAACTGATAAAAAAGAGAGTGGCTTTCAGATTCGATCAGGACATTTGCAATGTTAACACAGGAAGTATGAAGGGTTTGTTACCGCCCAGTTTTCTGAAAACCTTGCAGAATTCTCAGAAGCTTACAGAGCGAAAAAAAATGTTTTGGTGTGGGTTAAATATTTTGATTAAGATAGATTGACGTAGACAACACAATAGGCTTGGTTTTAAATTTCATATACATAAGCCCTGTTTGGATACAGTCCAACTGTTAGTATGACAAAAAATGGTTTCATTTCTTTTGTTTCGATTGGCTTCCTTCTAATGCCCCAAAACTTACATTATGCGTGATGCATTGACCGGATAGCATCATATTAGTGTGACTCTGAAACCTGCAACCGTTTCCTGCCATGGTGTTGGCTATTGGGCACTGCATTATAGCTACTGCAAACCTATGAAACCTATGCTATGAAACACTGGTTGAATGAAGTAACATCTGCCAGGTGTCTGATAACTTGGGATGCAGTGTGGCACAAGCTTGCTTTCACGAACACAGTGGACAATTGAAAGCAAAAGCGTTGAAGAGAGATGAGGTGATGCACACTTACCTTGGCAACTGAATCAGCTTTCTTCCTCACCTCACTCCTGTAAAGCCAAACGTATCACAATGAGCAGCAAGGCTTGTGGCTATTCTATTTCCTTCCCCATCACAATACATACTCTCATAGCTATGTTAATCTCCTCCCCTCATCCCTCTCTCTCTCTCTCGCTCTCTCTCTCTCGCTCTCTCTCTCTCTCTCTCTCTCTCTCTCTCGCTCTCTCTTTCTCTCTCTCTCTCTCTCTTTCTCTCTCTCTCTCGCTCTCTCTCTCGCTCTCTCTCTCTCTCCGTCATCCCTCTCCCTCTCCCCCTCTCGCTCGCTCTCTCTCTCTCTCTCGCTCTCCCCCTCTCCCT
>JAOVYW010002869.1:0-14625 GCA_025775045.1 Hiodon tergisus
CTATTAAATATTTAATTCTATAATATCATATTTAATTCATGGTAAATAACTTATGGCTTGTTATATACTGCGTGACTCCAGCATTGAAAGGATGTGGGGACGTTCCTGTTCAGCGGCATCGCGAGGACATTTTCTTAAACCTCGGAATAGTATCTAGTCGGCCTCAATAAGAATTACTAAATGGCTTTCTGGGAGTTTCGGCGTGCGTACAGTTTAAAAAAGAATCTCACTTAACCGAGTTTGTTTTCCCGGTAGAATTTTTTCCCATTAAGTCTTCGATCAGTAAACTTATTAATAAACATCATGGTGTCTGTAAAACGAGAGAGAGAGGTTGATGTGGAAGAGGAGGATGATGATGATGATGGTAGGTGAATGTCATAAAGAAACATTTAGCTTGCAAGATAGCTAACACCATTTAATATGCATCTATGCATGTGCAGTCTAATTACAAACCTAGATCGTTTTTATAATTTGTATTCTTGAGCACAAAAGAGTGAAATCAATAGCTGTGTAGCTAAACAGTCGCAGGAATTTAGTAGTAATATCTCCAGAATGCTGCCGACCTTACCCACAGTGGCTCGGGCAAAACGGCTTCGAGTGTCTTATTTGTGTTAGACATGGTTAACTGCGGAAATTGTATTGGTTCATAGTAACGTTATTCTTATATATTAGCCAGATGTCACTAACATTGAAAGGCTTCATATGAACCAAACGGATACCCAATCTCAACGGCAACGAAGACTAGTTGTTGTTGTTGTTATTATTGTTAGACGTAAAATATTACTGCTATTATTCTCTAGTGCCGTTGAAAATGGGCCGATCTCAAGACGCAGAGGACCGCAGGAGCCGCCACTGTCCTTATCTGGACACTATAAACAGGTGAGCAAATTTGGAAAGCTTTTTGGGAAAGTGGGTGATATTTTATTTTTCCTCTTTCTGATGCGGCGTTCTGGTATGGTCTACTTAGCATGGTTATATGTGTGGAGGCAATGAGTAACATTATGGTGCGAAACATTGCTTACACCTAGTTATTTTTTATTTTGTTAACAAATACGAATGACGGAAACAAGACAATTTTCTCCCACGCCATCGTATTCCCAGCCACCTTTAGGAGTATGGTTATGTTGATTCTTTGCAGGAGCGTGCTGGATTTTGACTTTGAGAAGCTGTGTTCAATATCTCTCTCCCACATTAACGTCTATGCGTGCCTCATCTGTGGGAAATACTTTCAAGGTATGCAAAAATTACTCAAGTTCTCTACCACATATGGCGATCATTTAAAGGGACAGTTAAATATTTTATTGTACTATGAGTTTTTTCCCCACTATTCACCATTGTTGTAGTTTTCTGTGGCCAAAAGAATAGAAAATGCTTGGTTATTAATGCTGTGTGTGTTTGTTTTAGGCAGAGGGCTCAAGTCCCATGCCTACACCCACAGTGTGCAGTTCACTCATCACGTCTTCCTCAACTTGCACACCCTCAAATTCTACTGCTTGCCTGACAACTATGAAATCATTGACTCCTCGCTAGAAGATATTACGGTGGGGGCACCGAGATGTTCATTGCGGGCTTTCCCAATGCGTATTGAAGTTGTGTTGGCCTATCCTATCCTGTTTCTTGCTACAAATTGGAGTCAAATTTTATATGATTTCAATTATCCAGTATTTGTTGTTTTTTGTTCTAGATATTGCTTTGTTGTTGACTACAATTATAGATTATAGTGAATATCCTGTGCTAAATGTGAATTAATCCACCATGTATTAATCAATCTGTATGACTATTATAAGATCGACTCGGTCTTGCTTGAGACATTCCCTCAAACATCATCTATGCTAATGAAGTGCTGTTACAGTATCTAAGTCTCTGTCTATGTGCAGTATGTACTGAAGCCCACCTTCACCAAGCAACATATTGCCAGCCTGGATAAACAAGGCAAGCTTTACCGTGCCTATGATGGCACCACCTATCTGCCTGGAATTGTGGGTCTCAACAACATCAAGGCCAACGACTATGCCAATGTGGTATTGCAGGTAACACCCCTGGTTGTGTTGTGCAAAGCTCCTCTCGTACACTAATGCAAGAAACTGAGGGCTTGTTTTCGAATGTGTTTCGGAGGAGATACTCTGGTGAAGAGGCAACAGTGGTGGGTCCTATTGGAACAAATTCATAATTAATTTGTTTCTAATTGCCTACCGATTACGTCTTTGTATTGTCTGACCTCAATTATTCCCTCACCCAGGCGCTGTCCAATGTCCCCCCGCTGCGGAACTACTTCTTGGAGGAGGAGAACTACCGTGAAATCCGCCGTCCGCCCGGTGACATAATGTTCCTGCTGGTTCAGCGCTTCGGGGAACTGATGCGCAAGCTCTGGAACCCCCGTAACTTTAAGGCCCACGTGTCGCCCCACGAGATGCTGCAAGCCGTTGTGCTGTGCAGCAAGAAAAACTTCCAGATCACCAAACAGGGTAAGGCACCAGGATTCAGGTCACAGGTATATACGTATGCAGGCATTAGCCAGTGGGTCGATTGGTAAAGTAGCTACAATGAAGGAATGCACTGCAGGCAAGTTTTATCATTTTGTTTTAGTTGCAGTTTGATTGTACATCCTTTCTTGAAGGAATTGCATGTCAAGTTTGTGTGCATTTTCTGCTGAATATTGGTAGTGCTATGCTTGGCTTCCGTTTTTGCCTTAATATCAAAACTTTAAAGAGCGACAATGTAGAAAAAGTTAAAACCAATGCTTGTATTTTTTAATTTTCCTGTTTAGGAGATGCAGTGGATTTCCTGTCCTGGTTCCTGAATGCTTTGCATGGTGCACTGGGGGGCACCAAGAAGAAACCTTGTGAGTGAGCCACGTGGCGGGTGGTGTGATTACTGAGATAAAGATGAATTAGTGTAATTGTGTTTTGGGGTACTAAGTTTTCTTCAGTGTCCATCTTTTCGCTATTGATCCCATTGTGTTGTCATGGCAGCAAGCATCACCAAGGTGTTCCAGGGTTCCATGCGCATCTTTTCTAAGAAGCTACCCCATCCAGACTTGGTGAGTGACTCTTGGAGAAATGGTTTAAGGAGCTCATGCACAACTAAATGTGTAATATTATACACAAACTACAATCGTAGTGGAGGGGTATTCCCAGCTAAATACGATGTAAACGGTAGATCATAAGGGGTGAAGATGCAAGAGCTAAGCACAAATCCTTTTCCTCCCTTCAGCCAGCAGAGGAGAAAGAGGCTCTGCTGTCAAAGGATGAGTACCAGGAGAAGATGTCGGAATCTACCTTCTTGTATCTCACGCTGGACCTCCCCACTGCTCCACTCTACAAAGATGAGAAGGAGCAGTTGATCATTCCTCAGGTCCCCTTATTCAATATATTGGCAAAGTTCAACGGCAGCACAGAAAAGGTACCATTGGGGCTTTAAAAAAAAACTTCAGCACGTTTGAAAAATGGCAGTTATTTCTTCCCGTCTTGTTTGCATTGTTAAATGTGTCAGTGGGTTTTGTCTGCCGACGGCTGCCAGCCAGCCTACCAGTGCCTGGAAAATTTGCTGACGACAGATTGTTGGTGACAAACCAAGAATAGTCCTGCTCAGTTCCTCCCTCTTTAGCCTGGGCAGCACTTTGCTAATCCAATCCTGGGCAAATTATATTACATGATATTCAGTCAGCATTTGGGCAAGTGCCTTCATCTACTGAGCCACTCAAAAGGCGGGAAAAAAACAAAACAAAACAATTGAACTCCACATCCAATCAGCAGTGAAAAAACGGGGGTTCAAAACCCAGCGTTTTTTCCCTTCATGGGCTTTAATCTTTGGCTGCTCAGCTGCTGTTCTCTAGTCAGCTGTGTAAGTACAACAGGTGCTTCTTCTAAGTTGATATGCGTTATCCATCATTGTAAGCCTTTAGAGGATGTGTGCAGCTGCTTCAGAGTGAATGTTCTGCTCCATTATCACTTTTCTCTCTGGTCCTCCGTTCCTTTCTTCTGCCAAAGGAGTACAAGACCTACAAAGAGAACTTTCTCAAGAAGTTCCAGTTGACCAAGCTGCCACCCTACCTTATCTTCTGCATCAAGAGGTTCACCAAGAACAACTTCTTTGTTGAGAAGAATCCTACCATTGTGAATTTCCCCATAACGTGAGTTACTTTCTGATTCAAGGATTAAATTACAAGTGTGGTTGCCCTCTATTTCCTATTAAAGTATAATTGGTCTGTGGGCTTTAGAACGTTTATTCAACCAGTCATCAATCGCTGTTGGTTGTCAGCTGCTGAATCACCAAACCTAGTTTGGCCAACTAAAATCAAGTCCGACAGGTCAAAATATGCCATTTTGTTTTGGTTGTGGTGAAGCAAGAGCTGAATGTTAGTTGTAAGACTCTTCAAGGTAACGTATATCACTGGAAACATTTACTGGCTGTTAAATTCAAACGTATATCAAGATTATCAGGTTTGAACTCCTTTTATATTGGTGCTAGTAATTGGATAAGAGGTTATTTGTGTGTTGTATGTTTCTGGCTGGTTTATACTCAGTGGTGCGAGTTTATTAGGTACGTCCATCTAGTACTGGGTCGGTTCTCCTTTTGCTGCGATCACACATTCGCTGCAGATCGGATGCTGGTATATCCATTCTGCGAACAGGCCTTTCCGTCTCTTCCGAGAGATGCTCTATTGGGTTGAGGTCGAGAGAATGCGCAGGCCACCTGAGTAAATTGAACTTGTTCCTAGACAACTTGTGCTTTGTGGCACCGTCCCTTATCCTGCTGGATATATGTTTGATGAAGGGTAAACCGGCCATGAAGGGATGCACCTTGTTGGCAACTATGTTCCGATACACTGCGCCATTCAAATGTTGCTCAATGGAAATACTGTGTGCCAGGAAAAACATTCCCCATACCATTACACCTACGCCACCAGTACGCATGTACTGTTGACGCCAGGCAGGATGGGTCCAAAGCCAGGATTTCTCAGACCAGAAAATGTTGTGCATGTTCGTGGTCCGCTGGTTAGGTTGGAACTGGCAGGCCGGGCACCGACGTTCACGCCACGCTCACTCATTTTGCACAATCCTACGTTCAGTCGAACAGTAATAGAATGCCACAATGCTCGTCTGTCTGCTTTATTGAACAAGTCACGGCCAGGTGACTCACTGTCTTAAGGAGCGATCCATTTTTGTGAACGGGTGACCCTAATAAACTGGCCTGCATCAAACTATAATGCATCATTTGTGGAATTGGATGCATTTCAGTGCAATGGTGCAGTTGTCAACAAAAACGTCTTTGTTGGAAACTTGATTACAGCAACCCGTAGATGTGACCACGTGTCCCCAATTCTTTGGCTGGATCTTTTTTTCCAGGAATGTGGACCTGCGTGAGTATCTCACAGAAGAAGCACAAGTTACAGAGAAGAGCACGACCTATGACCTGGTGGCCAATGTGGTGCATGACGGAAAGCCGTCAGAGGGGGCGTACCGGATTCACGTTCTGCATCACGTAAGCAGCCCGGCTCACGTTTGTGAACTGCTCCATTTTATTTGGTATGCTAGGTCTGTTGACAAGGTTTTGGCTACGAGGCTCACAGGATAACCGTCCCAATTTATCCATAATGCACAGGGTGAAGGGGGAAAAAAAAAATTCCTTTTACTTGTTACTGCAGCATGATTAAATGTGGAATTAGTCGCAAATGATTAATATATATATCCCAAAATTACTGAATTTTTTGCACAAATTATGTAAAATTGGTGACAGATATTTAAACTAGGCAATAATTTAGAATTATCGGTGACTGTTTACATTAAAGGATTTTATTTTATTTTTTGGTGGACAGATATGTTAGTTGCTGTGTGCCTTAAAGGAGGAAAGGTAGTATTTAGTTAGTGACACAAATGCTTAAACTGAACGTGTAAAATGGGAAGTACGTGGTTTATGATAAAGCATCATCGTGTGTGTGTCCGTGTGCGTCCGACAGGGGACAGGGAAGTGGTATGAGCTCCAAGATCTGCAGGTGACCGATATCCTGCCCCAGATGATCACCTTGTCGGAGGCTTACATACAGGTAGAAATACAATCATTGCAAAACTCATGCCAAAAATGTAAGAATGGGAGATTGAATTGAATAAGTGGCCACTCTTGATTTTGGATATTTTTTTCCAGAAAAAAAATTTGTTTCTGAAGCTGTTACTAGCTGTGTTTGTGTCCGTATTAATTACAAGTTGTGTGTACTAAATAACATTTTATACTTTGCATGTCACTGTATATGACTACTTTAAAAACAAAGTAAACCAAAATGAATACCAACCTACTCTAACGCATACGGTTTGTAATTATGAGAACAAAACTTTATTGAATGTTGTACTGTGGAGTCCCTGAGCTGCTATTAATAGTTTTTTCCTAGATCTGGAAAAGAAGAGAACTTGAGGACGACCTAAACAACCACACTGGGGCGTAAACGAGGAGCTGATAAATCCTTTTCTTTTTAATCACAGAAAACATGCTTCCCCCATTTTTTCTGAATCTTAAATGGCCCCTTTGAGCTCATTTCTTACAGTAAGACCAAATATTTTGGATTCCCAGTAGTGCTAAAACGTTATCCCCTGGGGGGTATCTGATGCCCTGGGTTAGTTCTGCCTTTCCTGATTACGATCTAGGCTTTGGAATGTCAAATAATGTCCTAATTATTAAACCTGTTTTAAGATCGGTTCGTCTGGGTTATTGCTGCTTTTATATTTGATGTATTTATGATTCTCTCTTTATGTTGGTTTCAGTGTGAGGTCTTTACCCAGCGTTACAAACCCAGCCTACAGGGTTACAGGGCGCGCTAGTTTATATGTATGTATTCCGCTGTAGCGTACCAAGAGGATGAGGAAGTACCTTCTCTTTCATACACTGCACAACAGGTTCAGCACCGATTGCTGGAGACCCAACCCTCTCTATGGTACTGCCAGCCTGCAGGCGCCCAGGAAGCTAGTAGAAAACGCTTGCTGGTTACGAGCCGAGAGAAACCCTGCCAATTTAACCTACCCCAGCCCAGGCAGCACTGGGTGCGGTCTCCGTCACAATTGGCTACTGACAGGAGCTGGTTTTGAATCGCCGAACTCTAGTTCATAGGTCTCCGTCTGCTGGGACGTGCGGCTTTACCAAACGAGTCTCTCGGGAGGTGGCACGCTTTATTTCAGCTTATGAATAGTGATAGGCAGATTCAAAATGAACTGGACAAACCAGATTTCCTCCATGAAACGACGTCGTTCGTCATACAGCCCGACTTCGTGACCAGTAGATGAGGCGCAGGAGATGGGAGTTATTGGGTCAGGGTGAATAGCCGACGCTGGGGGGGAGCATGCGTTCCTGAAGTTGGCGATGCAGACCTGAAGCCGTTGGGAAAGGCTCAATCGTCGCCTACTTCCCTCTGTTCCGGAACGCTCTCTGGGGCAGGACTTTCATTTGTATTGAATCCATCGCAATTTACCTTTTCTCCCAGCATGTATTTTTCTGCTTAAATTTGTAACAAAAAGGCATTATGTTGTATAGAGCAAGCTAACAAGTTTGCAATTATTAATCTATTGTTGGTTTTATTTTTATGAGAAGAGACTTGACTGTGGTCACTTATGTTTGGCAGAACAATCACACTTTCAAAGAAAGATGCATGACCTTCCTATACAACTAGCCTGTTGACCCAGGACAGATGTAACTAATGAACTAGTGATTAACTCAGTAGCCTTGCTAAGCTAACACTCAGAATCCTTACATATTGATCACTAGATCCATGGGCAGCTCATTTCCTTACCTGATTGTTCTAAGTCGCTTGTACATTTAGTCAAGTGCAAATGGCTGATTAAGTAATGGCATTTGCCTTGGAATTGACAATTCATTCAATGATTTTATTTTTCTTGAAATTAGTAAAAACAGCACAATATCACAAAAGCACATTAGGCAACAGTGGTCATTTTCCATCATTAATAATTTCAAATTACAGAATGGAAATGACTTAAACCGAACCTTTCAGGGCATTTAGTGAGCATAAACCTCAGTAGTAGTCATTACAGTATACAGTATAACACTTAAAAAACATTTAACTTGGAATTTTGCTTCAACCAGCAGTATGCAGTTGTTTTTAAATTAATAAGAATATAAAAATCACTTTTACAGATTAGTGTATCATGATCTCATGCTATATTTTATACCTGGGTCTGAACCAGAAATAGTTGTTCCAAAGTGAAGCGCAAAACTGAAACTTGATTATGTTTATGACCTTTGCGGACCCTTTAAGTCCAAAGCTGAACCTCCGTCCTTGGATTGGGTTCTATTTGATCCACACATATTTTTGGCAAAATGACAGACTCTGGAAGGGAAAGAAAAACAAATGAGCTAAAAATGTAGGCGCTGCCCGAGGACATTACTTTAAGAGAGAAGATTAAACATACTTGGATCTGGATGTTGGAAAAAGTAAAGATGGAACAAAAATGACATCACAGATAAATTACCACAATAATCCATCTACTCACATCACATTCGAGGGCTATCTTATCATTACTGCATATGTAGTTCATTCCCCATGTGCAGTGGTTTTCTTTCAGTTTCTCCATCTCTTTCACAGCAACACACAAGTCTGCTTTCTGTGGGAGAAAAAAAGTTGAGTTTCACTGGATAGAACTGGTACTTCACCATTGTAATAGCAGATATAGCCCAGCAATGTGGAGCAGTGGTTGGGTGCATTTGGTTTTAATTATAGGAATTTTTAGGGCAATAGGATTTAGGAACAGTTTTTTTTAAACCAAACTGGTTAGACAATTCTTAAATCTTTATAATTAAATCATTGCATTTTTTGAAGTACAGAAAAGTAAGGCTTAAAAACTAGCAGGGGATGAGGTGTATTAAATAGTAATGAGGGAATGTAGACATTCACGCTACCTCACAGAGGTATAGGGGACCCCCTGGTTTCCCCAGGACCTTCTGTAGGCTGGGTTTGTAGCGTTGGGTGAAGACCTCGCACTGAAACCAACATAAAGAGAGAATCATAAAACGTCTCTTACCGTGGTCACAATAAATGTGTCCGCAATATTTTATTTTAGTCCACCCTTTCCTCAAGGTAAAAGCTACAGTGTCCAAACAATGTCTCCCGGGACGGTGCAGGCAGAGCAGACCTTTGTGAGGGCCTGGGGATACAGCTGGCAGAAAGACTCCAGGAAGGTGGAAGCCTGGAGCTCGGTGGCATTGGAGCCAAAGCGGACCTTGGCTAGGGTGGCCAATGTCCGGCAGGTGTGGCAGTCAGAGGGCACGTCTGTCTCTGCAGGAAGAAAAACCGTAGGATTTAGTGCGGAAGGTATACATAAAATGCGTGAGGGAGGGAGCAGAGAAACGTAGTAATAGAATATGTGCAGGAGGTCCCCCCCATGATGATGTCATGAACGGTCGCAGATCCTCACCTAAGATCGGCCTCTCCTGGATCAGACAGAGGTGGAGCAGGGTGCAGATGGTGTGAGGTGCGGCCGAGGACAGCAGGAACTCAACCACCTCTTTGCCATAATTGTCAATAAAGTTCTTACACTCGTTCTTGTAGCTAACAGGGATAAGGTCACATACCTCTCCCATCAGCTTCACTATTTCATCCTATAGAAGGTAAAAAGGAGAACAAAAGTGAGTAAGTAACACATACAAAAAATACAAAAAAATCTAATAGCAATCACATTTTAAACAATGTTACAATTATTTTGTCTTATTTGTTTCCTAATGTTTTTGAAGTCTGTCTAATGGTCAAAAAATGTGGGTGGCTACATAACTGCACACATTTAAGTGAGACACCATCTACTGAAACATGAAAAGAACAAATTGTCTATTGATAAAGGTGCACGAGATGACGTTTACCTCAGTCCTTTCTTTAGGCAACAGGTTCTCTAGTTTATTGATGAGAAAAACACAGAACGTACACGGAGGGCTGATCTGTACCTGGGAAAGACAAAACATTGAATCCTTCCACATATCTATCCTTCATCTACGCAATACATTACTCTTCTTACCTTCAGCCTGGGGTCTTCCTTGGAAACACTACTGGATTCGCCGATGCGATTGTTGAACAACTCCTCCTTCTTGCCCTCCGTTTGAAGGAAGCTGCATAGTCCAAGTACCATGCACACCTGGCCAGGTTTCTATTGGAAAGCAAACAAGACAGGAATGAAAAGGTAAGGCACAGCACAGGTGGTACAGTAATCCCTAATAATTAATTACTTAATGTGAAATTATCAAGCTCAAATCATCCAAACAAGTAATTGTTGAAGAATTGGAGAGACAATATGCATAAAAGGAATGTGAGAAAAATAAAACTACGGGATTCCAGGAGGCAGGCTGTGGCCTCATAGATTGAGCTGACTGTTTCGTACTCACGATTAAATTGGTGAGAAAACCAATGACCACGGGTAGGTTCTTTTCCACTTGTTCCAGACAGACGCTTTTAGGCTCTGTGTCAGGCACTAATTGACACACAGCCTCTAGAGCCGTCTTCAGTAGCTCCTGGGTTTAAGGAGGCAAAGAAAAAAGCTGAATGACTGGAGCTGCACTATGGCTTACAGGTTTAAATGAACACTTGTTTCTTGTAACCAAAGGGTGCCACCTGCTATTACCTTGGGAAAGGTACTTAACCTGAATTGCTTTAGTAAAATATCTAGCTGTGGGTGAATGTAGAAATTGGACAAACATGAGTTTGTGCCCACCTGATTGTCAGTGCTGGAGATCATGCCTGTGAAAAGTTCCAGAAGCTGGGTACAGTTGCTGCAGCTGTTGTTCTGCAGGGGTTAGATCCAGTGAAGGGGAAAGTGTTATTGCAAGTGTTGGGTCCAATTACAGAATGCACATTCATCCATTTGTTTCCAAACAAATTGTTTCTTTGAGATAAACCTGAATATATGCATCTAAAAAAAACATTGCCAATGATCATATTAAATAGCTTGCTGCAAAGGTCATAGACAACTACAATTACACTGTCAACCACAGCTTAAGGTAATAACACAGACACCTAGTGCTTGGTTTTACAGATAAAATCAAAACATTAATAATGACGGAGGTCAGTATTGTTTGCTGCATGTAAGAATTATTCTTTTATTAGTTAGGTCCTCTCAGAGAAAAGTGGTAGATAACTATTAATTTAAGACATTTTAAAAATAAAGGGATACAAAATACACATTTTCTCTTAAAAAAACAATGAGGCTGATAATATTGAGATGGAGATTATTGGCAGGGCTCCAGCTTTACTATATTATTGAATTTACCGTACATGTGTTCCATCACTCAGTGTGCTACTGAACACCTTATATTTCCTCTTATACTTTGTCTTTGTATGTTGTAGTATACCCCTTAACAAGATTATAATGCACTGGATAAGCATGTCAACAGAACACAAAGTTTAACCATGAGGACTTACTGCAGACAGTTTTGCGCTGCCTGACTCGGTCTTCACTGAATCCGTAAGGCCCCTAGCCAGAGCTGTGGACACACACACACACACGATGTCAGCAGTCAGCTCATTTTCCCATTATCATGGTCCTTAACCTGGTTTTATCTGTGTCAGCCATATTGAAATAATTGGCCCTACAAAATGATTTATTCATCAATAGGACCCATAAATCCCACTTTCTGCTAAGTCCTATATAACCATGCACACATTTAAATCCCACTTCATTTAATGTTCAGCTTTTTTGCTTACGGTTTCAGGGAAATACTGTAAAACCTATTGTTTTGGTTCCTTTCTTTACAGTGGTAACTACCACTGTAGTAGTTACTACTACAACTACTCTGGCATTTCATGGAACCAATTTTCTTTAATTAAATAGAATTTAAATTTATTGACAGATTGATGGTAGCATACCAGATAAATCAGATTACAGCGATAATTCGATTAAAAAGGACTGGTTAGAGACAAAGTGGATATAGTTAGAATTACTGTAGCTATACAGCATCTATCAGTATTATCTTCAAAAAACGTGGGGAAAAATATGAAAGTTGAAGTACAAAATTTGGTACATCTGAACAACATTTGAAACGGCAGTCTTAATAAAAGATTTACAGAAACTGAACAACTGTGCAATAACCCACTGCACATAATCTCAGTATTGACACAAAATAACACAAACGTTTTTATTGAGTTCGAAAGCATCGTGAACATCACGAAAGCAATTTGGCTGAATTAACTTAGAGAAAGTTCACCCCCGAGCGTTATAAAACAGAAAATACACGTTAAGTGCAACAGAGGTGACCATCATTTTTACATCGCTATTGGCGTTAATGTGTAAAAAAAAAACCTCACATTCCGGTAAAACATCAAAAGCAAGGAAAATATTGTAACGTCTATTACAACATGCATTTGCATAGATGTAAACCAGTAAAGGTTTCCGCATGTTTGGTAGTATGACCGAGCAAATTGCTAGGATGAAATGTCGCATAACAAATACAAACGATCAAATCCTGATCTTACCTGCATGAGAAACAACTAAGATCGCGAATAAAATATTTAAAACTGCCATCGTGTATTGTCAATCAACGAAGGCGGAATGGTTGTTTTGATCTCCACAGAAATAGACTCAGCCGCAATACGGAAAAACATTCGAGCAGAAAGAGCCTCCTAAATGAAAGCCAATCAAAAAACAGAAACCTAGCGAGTAGGTGGGATATACTATTACACCAATAAGGCTTGGGTTAAAGAGCTGTTGACTCGAATACTGATGCTGCAAAACTCGTATATTTGATGTCACGGCGGAAATACTTGGGCGTATTCCTCCTTCTCTGGAGCTGAGAGTTGGTTACGCAGCGCTGGCTGGACTTTCGGTTCTGATATAGACAGGGAGGGAAAGGAGAACCGTAGGCGGGGACGACGACAAATAATTATATATTATTTGGGGGGGGACAAATATTGATAATAATCATATCAATAATAATATGATTATTATATTAATAATACGCAATGATAGCACTTGTGCTGATTATAAACGCTTAATAGCGCGTTTTTAAGTTTAAAAAGATTTAAAACTTTGCTTCGCAATGGTTTGATTCACTGCCTCCCACCCCAGCCCTCAGCAGTGGCACATGATGCAGGTACAGTCTGTGTTGGTTGCTGACCTCCAGCAAGAAGTTCAAACGAAGGATGTTAGTAATTTCTTTACTTCTACCACTCAGTACAATAAAACACATTTATAACCGTCTTTATTTTCACGGCATTGAATTACAGGTCACTCTTTATGTTAGCTAGCGGTTAACTGACGTTTGCTAGCTAGCTACCGTAACAACCAGTGTTTGCAGCTGTTTGAATTCTAGTCAATGAGAGAAGCTAGCAATGCAATGTAGTGTTCCTTAGCCGGCAAGGTGACGGAGTGTTCATGTCTACCGTCTGAAAGGCACTCAATGAACGTCGCTAACGTGAGGTTAATCCTGTCAATCGACCATGTAGTCGTGGACCACCTGTAGACGATCCCTCAGCCTACGGAATACTCCATCTCCTTCCCCCCGACAATCTCAGGCTCAGGCGGAGCTCCGAACACCAAGTCCACCGGTGTCTGGAGTTCTCGCCCAAACATGAGGGTAGCAGGCGTGCACTGGCTGGACTCCTGGACAGAAGTCCGATATGACCACATGTATTCTGGATGTAGAATCAACCAAATAGAAACATCTGTCTTAATAAGCTTCTCTACAGTCTAGTCAGTCTAGCTCCTGCTGACAAATAGCAAAATAGCATGTATCCCTGACATCTATCGGGGAATATTTGTTATGAATCTGAGCAGCACAGATAACATGCTGATTGATGTATAGAGAGCTACAGGTTGTATTTTTCGTAGTGAAATCAATAATTGATGTATTAAACGAGGGTTTCTGATCTGCTGAATGATTTCAGAAAATTCGTTCAAATTATATTCAGTATGTTTTAATTATAAATTTTTTCCCAGGATTAAATATTTTTAGTTAAAACACATTATTTACTTTAACAATACCCTTTTCCCATTTAAGATATAGATTTTATATTTGAAAAATACATTTGAGCTCAACCTGGCTCCATAATTTCCTTGGTATTTTTGCCAGGATGTGTAATAATGGTGAAAGGGATTACATTTGTCCTATTTTGAAAGAATATTTTGAAAATCTAATTTTGCAATTTGGCACTTCTCCATTCAATGAAGAGTGAGGAAACTCATTAAGGACAGGGACGTTAAAAAACGTACAGAAAAGGCAAAAACAATGGTGATATCCAAATACAGTTGTGCTCAAAAGTTTGTATATCCTGGCAGAAATTGTAAAATTTTGTGGATGCACTGAGCAGGCTAGATATTGAGCCATGGGGAGCAGAAAAGAACTGTCAAAAGACCTAAGTAGCAAGGTAATGGAACTTTATAAAGATGGAAAAGGTCAGGTAGACCAAGAAAGATTTCAGCCACAACTGCCAGAAGAATTGTTCGGGATACAATGAAAAACCCACAGTTAACCTCAGGAGAAATACAGACTGCTCTGGAAAAAGATGGTGAGGTTGTTTCAAGGAGCACAATACGACGATACTTGAACAAAAATGAGCTGCATGGTCGCGTTACCAGAAAGAAGCCTTTACTGCACCAATGCCACAAAAACGCCTGGTTACAATATGCCCGACAACACCTTGACACGCCT
>JAOVYW010002871.1:0-14622 GCA_025775045.1 Hiodon tergisus
TAATAAAACAATTATTATTAATTGTTTTAGAGTCGCAAAACTAATAGTCAGTGAAATAGAAAACACTAAAATGGGAGGGAAATCTAAAGATCAGGGTAACACTGGATACTTGCAGGTTTTGCTTTCCAACAAAGGGATTTCTTTTTGGCATCTCTTGCTTAACTTTTTTCCTGTTAAAAAAGGTAAGTGATTTAGATTAAAAAGACAGATAGAGAAAAAAGGGAAAGTACCGCCATCTGTAATTGCACTCTCGATCCAACGGTACAGGAGTTAGTGTAAAGTCACAGACATTTGCCAAAAGGAAATCACCCCTTGTATTATCTTCTCTGACGAACGTCATTCCGCATTGTAAAGGGCACAATGACGGTGGCCTGTGGGGAACTCCATGACGTTTCAGCAGCTTCAAATAAAATCAATTTACAAAGCAACAACAGTGCACCCTGTCAATATACACTCTGCCATTGTCCTCCCGGATCTCGTGGCTGAATGCATTTTTAACACATGTGTGGGGGTAGGTAAATAAGCCAGGTGAGTCACCTCGTGGCAGACACATCCACATGACTTGAGAGGGAGAGCCCTCAGTTTGCCTGAAATCACCTAATTAATCCAGATGATTAATTACGATACGTGACATTTTCCTTTCCCTGAATAACATCACTCACTAACTGTGTGCTTCATATCTGACCAGTGACTTGTGGAGATTTAGCTTATATTTCCTTGAGTATATTGTTGAGTAGAGCTAAATATATAATGTGTAAAAAAGCTTTTATTAATAAAGTGTATTTTCAAGATTAATGTTATTTTTCTTTAATGGTGACTCATTTAAAATGTAATATTTCTTTCAAGTGCTGTACGCCATAGGAATGCATAATTATCATAACTGTGGTTCACTAAAATAAAAATATTAATCTTCCATATTTTATTTGATTTAACTTGAACCCTATAATTCTGAGCACTTATGCCAAATCTTGTGACAATCTCACATATCCTAAAAATGTCTGTCGTTCATTTTATTTTCTTCTAAGCCACTATGGCGCCTATATCAAAGAGCAAGTTAGTAATAATAAAAATCCAATGTTCCCTTTCAAATACGAAATATGAACCATTCACTTATGGGCGAGTGTACCCAATTGGCCACAAGGACAGCCGTAGGGCTGTACATATGTTGAGCTACACAATGTAAATTTGACCCTTAGTGCAGGCCTTCATGCTCAACACTCAGATGTGGAGTGGAGAGATCTGTTCAAGAGGCCACCCTCAACATTAAAATCACCAAAGATCCAGGGTTGCTGTGTGTCCATGATGTGACACTGGTGGCCATGTAGGGAGTTGCCAAGTCTACAGCGTTGCAGTTGTTGACAACCAAAGCACCTTGGAACATTGCTCAAAACTGTCCTCTTGTGGAATGGCCGATGATCATTGTGAGGTGGCTTGCTAAGACTGTACAAGCCCTTTTCACTTGGAAGCATCCCTCGAGCATCTCATTAAGCTCTGTATATCTTAAGGAAAAAGAGAATGTATATCTGAGTCTCATAGGATTTGTGACACGCAACTATAGACATGCTCTCGCAGGGTTTGGCATAAATGCTCAGAATTCTTAGGGAAATAACCAATTAGTAATAGTTAATGTATTTGTATTTGAAAGAGAATACCAGCTTTTGTTTTTAATTATGTGAATGAAAACAGTGACAACAATGTAAAGCCACAATCTTGCTTATCACTTAGCAAATGTGAAGTAATTCAATTTTGTGATTTCACAAAAAGTTTCAGCTGAAATAATGGTAAACTGTAAAATCGCAATCTGTGTAAGTCACTCTGAATAGGAGCATCTGCTAATAAAATAAATTATGTAATAATATAATCTGACAAGACAGAAGGCACAGGAGATCCTGAAGGCATATCTGGCTTTTCCATCAGTATTGAGGCAACAGTTGGACCAGAATGTTATTTTTCTCTCTATATATCGCCTTAAGTCTTTCAATTGTTGATGTTAGAAGCACCTAAAAATCCCTCTTCGAAATAACTTGTAAAAGTGCAACTTTGGCTAGTTAGAACATGAATCACGGCCAAAGTGCTGATCCAACTCGCCGGTTCAGTTAAATTATTGATTTAAAGTATAGTCATTTCATGCTTTGCAACTGAAGTGATTTTTAGCAGAGCTCATGGTTTTGATTGAGAATTTGAGAATTCAGGCCACAGCTGCATCCGTTCAAAGCTGAATTAAACTAAAAACTATTAAAGTTTAACTATTAAACTATGTTAAACTGTTAAAACTAAAACTGAATTAAAAAAAATTAATTGATTCTTTAATCATTCTCGTTTAAAATCTCAAACAAAAACAGCAACAACAACGATAAAAAGAGAAAACAAAGAGACGTGTTGTTGTAATGACACTATATGTCAATAATGCACCGCCGTTATCCATCGTTAATTGAGGAAAGATCTCAACGGCATGCATGCTAAAATAACACAAAGCAAGAAAAGTATCTTGTGGGCAAACAGTATGAACCAGGTAATATTAGACCTAGCTGTTTTAGTTTGTTTTAAACGAGATGTTTATTTTTCAGTGAGACTTAGCTATGTATTATTAAACATAAACAGGGCATAATCGATTCAAAAGACATTTACCCCTCTGGGAATTTGTGATCATTATTTAGCACCACCATTGAACAATGTTCACAGTTAAACTGTCACTCTAGATTGATCGACCATATAAAGGCTGAAAGAGCTGAAAGAGAAAGAATGTTTTTTTACAGTGCAAGGTAGGAATAATGCTGTCTTCCTTGCCAAATCCTCTATATAAAAAGTCCTACCAGCTTTCTTGGGAGTGCGAGTAAAGGTCCCTTTAACAGTCCGGCAGTGAGAGTTGTCCCCTCCGCACACTCCACACTTATCCTCCACTTTGTTGGAACCGATTTCTCTGTCACAGCCCACTTTCTGAAAATGAAAAGGGGAACAGAATGGGGTACGGCTTTTGTGCAGCTTGTGTCCGATAAGCTATGCAATCTTGCATTTTGATAAGCTGCTGTATTTCTACAAAATAGAAGCAACAAAGCTCTCGTTGTTTATGTTTTTTCGCTTTACTTTCCACGATCTGGGACATTCTCATCATCTGAATGAAGAATAAAGAGAAAATAACAATACATATTATTTTCAATTAAGTTTCTCGTTGCTGTATCTCATTTCTACTCATAAAAAGTCAAAATAAACACTGTTATGTAAAGTGCGCAAAGCTTTGGGTTTGTTTTGATTTCAGCCTAAAGTGTGCTTTGCTCCATGTCATTAGCTTACCACACATTCCCCTCGTACACAGATGCTGTACGGATCTTTGTAAGAGCATCGAGTTCCATCATGCACCAGCTGCTTCATATAAGCCACGTCTCCTGTCTCTTTTGATTGGCAGTATAAGTGGCATCTTTTATTAGCTGAAAAAAAAAAACTAGATATTAAAATCTGTGTTCACATTCCATAATTGGAAATATCAAAATCAAATAATGATCTATATGATGATAATTTCTAATAATCTAATAATGATGACAAGATTGCCTTGCATTGGAATTCTGAATACTTCATTCTGAATGAAGTATGTAGTAAAATAGTAGACACAAGAAGGCTTCATGGTAAGTGTGATACTGTGTCATCATCAATCTTTTTTTTTAAATAATACGTTCTTCCTCAGTTGAAATTCTCTTCCTTAGCTTTCATTTCGATTTTTCAAATTGTGAAGTTTCAGGCTGGACTTTCAACGGCACTTGTGTTGCCCAAGATGGTGGAGAAGCACACTGGAGACCACACAGAGTAAGACACTGTGGCGTTGCTCTCTTGCAATTTCACATTGGTGTACCTTCACCATTCAAAAACCAATGATTGCTCCCTACAGGGAAATCTACGGTCCCTCTTTTTCACCGGCAAAACACAGAGAATGAAAACAGAAGAAGGAGTGAAGAACAATAAAAATGAAACAGTGTGAAACAGAATTGCAGAGAACAGAGCTCAAATTCAATGCATATTTAAGACATCTGTTTCATGTCTGCCAATTCTGACGCCAGCGTGCTGTAATCATTCACAAACACATCCATGCGTGCGGCGTGTACGAGCGCGGTCGGAGATCAGTGGCCTTGCAGGAGCTAGGCGCCAGCCAGAGAAGTGTATCGGTCCATGTCTCGCACGCTTACAATCTGGGTGCTCGTACGGCTGCCAGTGGTGCTTTGTGCCCTGGAACTCAAAGTGTGAGTTACGCTGCTGGCACTGCTGGGCGCGAAAGTCTTCAAAGTGCTTGGGGCAGTCGTCCGTGTTACAGAGTTGATATTCGTAGTTCACTCCGGAGCAATCCTGGCCTCCGTTAGAGGGGCTGGGTGATTAACGGAAAATAAAAAATGAGCCCATTAACTGGAAAAACAGGACATTTTTTTCAGTCCAATTTTTTATATTTGCTGGTATGCATATCTTTTTCAGTCGACATTCTGCTCTTAGGTAAATATAGATGGATGTAGGGGAATTCTTTAATCAGCAGTGAAGTATTTTTTATTTAGTCCTGTTAAATAGTATTTTTAGAATTTGACTACAAATGGCTTTTCTTTTTGTATTTCAGTTTATAGTAAATTAATGCATATTGTGACAAATAGTTATATTTCCAATATATATTGTTTTTTACCAAAATTACGATCATCAAGTCTGTATTTTTAAAATAAATTTTAGAAATCCAGACTTTCAAATAATACAAATTTTTCACAGACACATATTTTACTGTTATCATCCCCACAAGAAAATATTCTAATTTTACATACATTTTCTCTAAGCCTAGCCCTGATTTTACCTGAAAGGAGAATCCTTTACTTTATTACTAATGCATGCTACTAGTTAGCTCAGGTTTAGGTGTTTTGTAGGGATCTTACGAGGGATTATTGCATTGCCGTGTTCTGAACCGAGCCCCTGTCCCGCAGCTTCGGGAACACAAGCCGAATTTGGTCCACGCTCCCCAGGCGCCATCTTGCTTTACCTGGTTGGCGTTCTTCCACATGCAGTGACCTTTGTAACACCACTACGGGTCATTAGACAAAAAAGTCAGCAAGAGAAAGAGATTTTTATTTTTTTGGAGTAAATTACCAAAACATTATCCAGTTACAAAATTGTGCTGAATTTACCTTCTCGGGTGCACACTCTGTGCCGTCCAATGGCGGCCCTTTCTTGGTCTTGCAGAAATAGGGGTTGTCTGGGTGACTGCACCAGAGCTGCTTGCACGGGTCAAATGTACGAAACTGGAAGAGGAACAGGAGACATTTTTGGAGCACATTTTTTTGGAACTTCCGAGGTAAGAAAAACACTGCCGCTCTACCTGTGGCAGACCCTTATTAGAGAATTCACTTTCATTGAATCAACTCACTTGGTGCTCTGCGGGAATGGAAAAATGCGCAAGAAGTCAAAAGCTGGGCAAACTTAAGAATTCAATTCAGAAATAATTTATTGCATTGTACATACAGGAATCTTATAGGTCAGATTTGTCAAAAGTAGCTCTTTGAGCCTGCAGCTCTTTTTGAATGTGCCGCAAGCCGTTTTCTGTGCTCTGACATAGATATCTGTACAATTTCTTAACATCCTGTAACATCTCTTGTTACAGGTACCACCTCAACTGCAGTGAAGACAGAGATCCACCTATTAAACAGTGGACCTGAATTCTCATTAGATGAAGAAATGGTAAAGTGGATTGGAGTGCTATTATCTTGGGTGTTCTTGACCCTCTTATTCATACTATCTGTTTAATCGATAGAAGGATTTTTTCAATGCTTAATGGGGCATGTGCCACAAAAATATATTTGCAGTCCCCAAACAGCAAATTTACCACTTTCATCTGAGGAACAAATCATTAAGACTACCAAGAATTCCATTGAAAGGGTCATTATCAACCTGCCAACAAATATTTTATAATAAATAAATAAATAAATAAAGTCCCTAACGGGCAAGAGAAGCTGTTTCTGATTTGCACTGAATTTGAGATGAAGGTGCATATCAGGCAGGGTGAAATTAACTCATTTAAAAATACCCTAAAAAACATTCCGTGTGTTAGAAAACATGAAAGGGAGTTCTGTGTGTCTATGGGCAATATTCACATTAATTTTCATAATATTCAACTTGAGATGTTATGACTCTTCTATCAAAATAATAAAATATATAATATTAAAAAAAATAATAAATAATATATTTGAGCTGTTTTGATCCATATACTAGCCAGTCACTCTTAGGGCTCTATACTGGAGATTACAGCGCGATGCCCTAACGCTGGAGCTAGCGTGGAGCTGAGATGTGACAAAGTCGACTTTAAAGTCCTTAGGTTTACCGTGACCAACATGGATCATAAAGGTTTGATGGCCAATGCCTTGGTCGCAGCACGATGCTGGTCACCTAGCTGTATTGTGCATTTTACATTCATCTGCTTATCAAGGTATGATTTATTAATCAGCTTAAGAGATTATAGATTATAAATTACATGAAAAAGCGGGCCACGGTAATGCCTTTATACAAACGTGAAATTAGTAGAAATCCAAAAGAGCGGTATTTTATGCAAATTTCAATAAAAGCAAAGGGGAATTAATCAAATCACACATTGTAGAGTTTAAAACCATCAAATACTTAATGATAAAAGTGCCTACGTCTTAATACAGAGAAAAAGGTGATCATGTGGAGGAAAGGGTGGTGCAGACTAGACGGCAATTAGGATTAGCGAGATCGATAACAAGAATTCCAAATATAATTATTCACCTTTGGGGGCATGCCATTATCTGAAGGGGAAAAGATGAGAGACTTTACCCAATGGAGCTTTGGGAACCACTACACAGTACCAACAGGAGCAGAATTGACCAGATGATGTGACATAATATCCAGACCAGATTACCATATTATGTGATATCCAAACGAATAGTATGTGTGTTAGCATTAGTTCCATCTAATTTCTACATAAAGATGGATAATACGCTAATCCTTTGTGCATCAATACGCAGAACACTTTACCTCTTTTTGCGCACATAAGAGGCTTTTGGGTTCTTTGCTTAAATTTCACGATGGGGATCTACAGTTTACCGTATTTAGGGACATAATGCAACCAGTACATTAATTCCCTGATGGAATTTTGCATTGTGTATTGTGTTTGTCAGAAGGAAGAAAGAAACACGTCTGGCTGTACTTACTGAGGTACAGATTTTGTACCCTACTCCAAAATCAAATCGACATTGCTCATCCATAGAGTAGTTGATTCCAGGAAGTTCAGGAAGTTGGGGCCAATCATGTTTGAAAGGGTCATCTAAGAGACAATCATAGGAGCTACGGAGAAAAACAAAATACAAACATGTAAGTAGTGTCTACAATATAAGTTATATATAAACCTAATCATTTTAAATTATAAAAATACGCAAATAAGCATGTGTGGATAAACATTTAGATGTGGTATTGTTCAATTTTTTATGATTTATTTGAGTAAATGTTTAGTACATTGGAATAAAAGTGTATATTTGCATACATTTGCATTTTTCACTTTACCAGTGAAAAATGTAATTGTGCAAAAATGGACAATGTGCTGCTGATTTAATGTCATCAACAATCACAAAAGCAACAGCATTGCTTGTCAGGTTTTATAACAGAACATGTCAATAACAGAATACACCATCTCAAGTTGCCATCAGTCCTGCCAGCTCCATTCAAATTGTCCAGTTCTCATTCTCTTTCTTCATAAAAACGGGGAGATATTAAACACTACGTTTGTGAGATTGATTATTGGCAGTTTACAACAGGCCAATGAAGCTATGTGTATGGATTGCCATGATTTTGTAACAGCTTTTGAACTTATTCCAGATTTTTTGACAATGAATTAGATTTTCAGTGGTGTTTACTTTGTAACATACCTCTCGTTCAACAGCATTCTACCTTACGCTCACACGATTTTCCAGGTGTAGCAAAAAATAAAATAATTTTAGGAGAGCAAAAATGACTTTTTAGTTTCAGTAGAAAAAGCATAATTTTAAACGCGACTTGTGTAGCTGCCCACCAATCAAGAAATGAAAGGTCAGGAGGGAGTTGGGAAGAGTACTGCAAGCGCTTGAGATGTAGGTGTGAATTTAAAAAAAACACACACACATATATCATTATTTTATTATTATTATTATGGTTAATTTAATAAATGTAATAAATTTAATAAGTTTTTTTAAAATAAGAAACTTAAGTTTTATGAATAAAATAGCTGCAATGTCACAATGAGTTACAGTGGTTAGAGAACTGCATTTCCATTACATTAAATAAAAAATGCACGCTTCTGCAATGTGTAGGCATAATTTAATCTCCTAATGACAAACTACTGATCTGTGTCCCTTAGATCTTCAAGTACCACGTGGCAGGGTAAATATGCAGTTTTTCTAATATGTTAGCATTTTACAATCTTAGATTCCCTTTAACCACTAGTAATATATACCATAGGTACATTGTTTTTATTTTATTTTTTGTGTTGGCACTATATAATATGTTTTGTCTTAGTCCTATGGTTTGCTTCAAAAGGACTAAAGAATTAACTGAAAAGGGACATATATTCCTATATTTGGAATGCTTTCAATATAGTGAAAACCTATATATATTCAGAACAGAGAACTTACTGTATGTATCGTTTGAGTTCCTGACCACTGCACATGGACCAATGGTACCGGTGGAAAGCAGCCTGCACCAGGGGGGCCATGACACTGCCCATGGCCGTCTCGTCACCACATCGGTTCCCCTGTCCATCATGCTCCATACCCAGTCTGTCAAAAGAATAGAGGATAGTGTAGAAAAAAAGTTAAGAGACAAGGTTATTGATCCTCAGAAACCAAAAAATATATAAATACTTGCCTGAAATATATAGAATCGACAGTAAAGATTCCCTTTCAAAAACAAAATATGTACCACAAGTTATATTACTTAAGAACCCAGAATTATCAGAGCAGATATTTCCAAATCGCCAAATCACGCGAGGGCACCTGCAATTCTGGCATCCATGACAGGTTTCCCTTCTTTTTCTTTCAGTCAAAGACGGAAAATGCGTTACGGAAGGCTCCCTTTTTATTGCAATTATCTGTTGGAAATCTATTGCTACTGACAAGCCATGTGCTGTTTTATTGAGAGAAAAATAGTTTAGTAGTTATTATTAAATGGTTGGCAAGCTAGCCTGGCCTTGTGCGCGTGGGGAAGCCAGCGACTTCCGTGCCCTTCCGCAGGGCTACCATTTGTGTATGTATTGTCTTTTGTTGGTTTTTGTAAAATGCAAAGGTTTTCTAACCTATTCTTTAGTGTTTGCATTGCTTTTTTTCTCATTTCTGCATTGCTGTTTTCAGTCTCGCGGCGTCATTGCTAATAGTCCGATTAGTCTCCGAATAGGCTGGAACTTTGCCACGGTTATTGTGCAGCCAGCTTAAATATTTGAGCCAGGTTGTAGGTGTGCTACAGTGTACGCTGCTCCTGCATACCGTACAATGGTATTTGAACACTGGATCTTCCACTGACGCATTTCAGTTTTTTGCTACAATCTAGGATACACGCTTAGATAGAACCTTACACGGGCACACTGCATGTTCAATTGCAGTTCTCTGAAAGCCAATAGTAGAGGAAAATGAGTCAACAATGATATTCATATATGGTTTCAATAGCTACAGTTTTACTGATATAGTACATATATATGTTAAACACTGCATCATGTATAAACTGAAAAATAATTATGATGAACAGCTTTTGCAGTGCAGTTACAATGCAGAGGAACAGATGGGTATGACTTCAGCACGGTGTTTAGACTTCTGAAGAGAAAATAGGGACAAAGGCAATGAACAAAATCAAGAAAAAAGGTCATTTTTTCCCCCCTTCAGGCTGCTGACAGATGGAAAATTATTTTTGTTTCAAACAGCTTGATGTTTCTCTCAAGACTGACGATAAAAATGGAAGTGATTACAAGGCAGAGATGTAAGTATTTCAAAAATGACAAGAGAGACTGTGACAGTAATTATGACAGTTTTTGGAACAGGAGGATCACTGTGACTGAGTCACACAAATACGATAGATGCTCAGAAAAAGGAGTAATAACGCAAAAAACGCACGACTGACCATACCATGGCCCAGAAGTTCGAAGGAGCAGAGATGGCAGTGAGTGGATTTCTCAACGATCGCCGGTGCCATAGAACATTGGGGTGGCTTACATTTTCTTCTGAGAGAGACGCTTTGCCTCGAAAGGGGGATTATCGTAATCAGGGCGGATGAAAGCGTTTCTTGAGGCATTCCCCTGAGCAGTGACCTATAGAACTGTTTGCAGTCCATTTCTCTCTATCAGTCTGGAGACGGGTCTCGTAAAATTAGGCATACACATTCCACACGGCGGTGACCTTGAGACCTGTTTGTAGCCCACCCTCTCCATCCATGTGGACATGGGTCAGGCAAAACTAAGCACACACATTTTCGGAAAGGGAACGTACACATGTCCTGTCTCATGGGCCACGACAAAGGCAGAGGAGAAGCCATCCTCGTGGTTGAGGGTGCAGCTCCGTACCGGATGGCACATTCCTGTGACTGGGGCATACCCTGCGTTCACAAAGGAAGGATGATCAGTCAATATTACTCTCAGTAACTGCACAATGCTGTTTCAATTCACTCACTCTCCATTTTGGCATGGGATTATGTAAACAATATAAATCAACATGTTGTATTTTATGAGTAAAGTAATGTTTTGCTACATACAGAACCTCAGGCAATCTAGTTACTAGAATTTTTCTTGTTTGTTTCTTAGATATAACCAGAACTGAATACAAACTCTAATTGTAAACAACAACAAAAAAACAGTTTTTTTAAAGTTTAAATATGTTTATTTCTCATTATTAACATCTAGAGCAGCTAAATTACACACTGAAAAACTAATTCCTTAGTTGGATGGGGAGAATTTAAATTACTCTAAAAAAAAATTTATCTATCCAAATAGATAATACTAATCTTCTGAATATACGGAATGCTTGGATATTCTTAGATATAAGCCTTCAAATTTACTGTAGTACACCTTTATGTGTCAGATAGATCAGTTTAGTGCACCTGTACTTTAGGAGGAAAATGTGTTAAGCACCTCTGTCAATTCAACCCTAAAATTGTGGGTGCAAATGTGCTTCCAGTAATAACTACAGCAGCTGGTGTTCTCAGGAGATGACAGAATGACACACAGTTTAAATATCATTCAAGTCATTTATCCTCTTTGAAATGTAAAATAATAAAGATAAATTGTTACTGTTTGAGAAAATATACTTGGAGGAACAAAGGTCTTTGTAGAATATGAATTCGTAAAGGAATCTACAGATTAGATGTGCTACGTAATATGTTTTATAGATTTAATTAAATTTGATAAATTATGTATTAGTTGCCTCATATAGTGCTAAATCTGATAAATACACGCTTTTGTCCTTATCACAGGCCTAACACAATTCAGCCAATTCTTTATTGGCTCGATATCCTGTAGAAAGGGTGAACTGATGGGGAAGGAAAAATAGGGCAAAGATAAAGGATAATGACACCAGGATCATTTTCAAAGCGTATGTATCTTTACTGCAACGTATCACTAAAAGTGTGGAGCCAAAAATAAGAAATATGCTTCATTACAATTAACAAATCCTGCCTACGTTAATAACTTATGGTTTATTTAAATCATACATTTGAATAAATATTTTATAAGGCCTTTTGCAAAAGCACATTATGAAACAAATGGATATAAACTGTATCCAGTACATCCTTGTGACACCAACAACTCTTTAGAAATGTTTGTCACTCTAGAAGTAATGGCCTGTGGCTTTACATTTACCTTTCTGCATTTGTGATTTTAATTCCAAAAGGCATCACTCCCACAACCCCTCTAAGATGCTATTTGTATGGCAAAAAGATTTGACTGGAGCAACTCTGACAACCTCACACTGAAATGCTTTGAAACTATTTAGCAGGCAGCAGGCACACATATGCAGGGTCCTGTATGGCCAGCTTTTTCTTAGCACGCTGGAATCTCTTCTTTAAATTAGTACATTCAAATAAGATTTGTGTACCTGCAATTTTAATATAGCCTATTTACATGCTGCTAACCAAACTTCTATTTTTTTCACTTTCACATGAGATTCACAAAATCCACCATTGTCCAGCCATGTAAAAGTGCACTTTTTTCTCCACTTTTTACAAATATTTACTTATAACCTGAATATCTGAAACAGCAACATCATTGAAAATTATGCATTATATGTTACCAAACTGACATTGCAGACCACTGTGGATAAGAGCATGTGCCAAATGAACAAATCAAAATATATAAAATATATTACTTTTAAATTTGGGGCTGTGTGGTTTGCGTTGATACCTCTATTTGGGTCTTGAAACTGTTTGCGTGGGTTTTCCCCAAGTTCTTTGTATTGTCTCGCTATCCTTGTGTGTTAGGTAGATTGGTGACCATAAGGTTGGCCTTGTGTATGTGTGGCTGCCACTCAGTGTCTGTCTGCTTCCAGCCCTCTGATGGACTGGCGTCCTGTACTTGGGTGTGCCCTGCCTTATGTCCAGCGTTGGCCGGTTTGGGTTATGGCACACCAAGCATTTGCGGAAAATTAATGAATGGCTGAATTTTTCAATTGCCAATAATTTTCCAGTCTTTCACACCAATTAGGAATCGCAAGGTCTACGCTATTTTGTCTAACCCCAGCAACCGCACGGAAAACCAGAGACGTGCAGGAGACTTCTCTTACTCACCCCTCTCCAACTCGCTCTCATTTAACAGGCTACAGGCCACAAAGCTAATACAGCCTGGAACTAAATGTTAAAAATCTAAAAACAGATCTTTTTTTTTTTTTTTAAACACTGAAAACTGAAAGGAAAGGATGATGAATGAACAGATGAGTCACAGTAATAAAACCAGAAGGAACTGTGTGGACGTGTCGTTAA
Source organism: Hiodon tergisus (assembly GCA_025775045.1). NCBI lineage: Eukaryota > Metazoa > Chordata > Actinopteri > Hiodontiformes > Hiodontidae > Hiodon > Hiodon tergisus. The sequence goes on from JAOVYW010002871.1 coordinate 12,952, forward strand.
CGTTACGGTACCTTGCATGCCGGTAGGTCCAAAGCCCTGGCGGGTCAAAAAGATGGCGTGGTCGTGGTGCTCGGAATGCTCTGGGTCAGCTTTCTGCTGGACAAACGCCCAGCGACAGACATTCTCTAAGCTCCGAGAAGGGTTGCCTCTCTCAATCAGGCTGATGGACTGGGGAATTTTGCACATAAAGATACACATCTTTACCATAAAGACACAGATGTTGTACTTTTAGCACAGTTATTGTTGATACTTATACTTTATAGATGTTTCATTAATACGTTATACAGGTCAATACAATGTGCGAGGCATGAATGTTCGCGTTAAGTGTCTCACCTTTGCGTATCCGAGCATGATCATTCTCACAAGGACTACGTTTATATGAACGCCTAAGGAGTCATCGTGGTATATTTCATTCACCTGAAAAACACCCAACGGACAAGAAGAAAAGTGAGGATAAAATGCACATCTGAATCATTATTTACAGCGAATTGTCAATCTCTTCTGTTTCTGTTTTTTAAAAGCAGTTCCTTATGCATTGCTTTTCAAATACCACCCTCTATCTACAGGGAAGATCTAGCCTGCAAATATTAATGTTTTCCTCCAAAAACCACAAAGTCTGACTAAATTATATTAAGGGGACCCTTCAGTCAGATCACATTACACAAAGGAAAAAAAACGTAGGTCATCGTAAAACTGAATCTATTAGTCCAGCAAATTAAAATTTAAGGTGAGATGTGGGTTGACTGGGAGCTGACACAGAAAGCAGTCCACCAATCCTGTTAAATGTCAGACATGCCAAATACATGTTAAACCACATGAGGAAATGACATCCAGTTATTCACTAGGTCATTTCTCACATGCCCCCCGGTGAGCAAATCAAAGTCTAACACAGAGATGTCATGTTTTATCCTTCTGTACCTCAGCACAGACAGCTTAAAATAACTCATAACCAAAAAATAAAATAGATGTAGAAGTTATGGTTTAAAATAAGAGCGGCGATTAGTGATATGGTTTTAGGATGCTAAGAATAAGTTTAGCTTATTTGCTTAATTTCATTTCATTTATTTCACAGGGTGTTAAAGGCCAGATTTTGAAACTGAAATACGCAGATTACCTCTGTGTCTTATTTTTCTAATCCTACATGTGAACAGAAGCATTGATTTGGAACTTTTTAATCCAATGTGTCGAGAACATCTCAAGAGTGGAAAGAAAACATATTTGCCAAGGGCCATAGAACCCTTAAATTTTAAAAACTTGAAATTAGATTGAAACGACATTTTCCAGAAAGTGAGCCAACCATAACACCTCCCAATGTCACTAGTTGTTAGGCTGCAGGACTTGACCTGAGAGCTGTCTGTTGAATGCTTCACCGTTCAAGATGTGGGAGGCTGATGAAAGCCTTTTTTTTCAGATAAAAATCTGAACACACAAATAGTATGTAGTAATAGTAACTCAACAGTGCAAAAAAAAAAAGGGACGTTTTAGCCCATTTCACTCACATGTTTAATGAAATGAGACTACAACAGAATACACAAATATGAAAACTGAGCCGGAATGCTGGAACTGTGCTTTATACATACATACATATATATACCGCTCCACAACCCTTGGGACTCATTCCAGCAGTCACATGGGAACCCTCACAAGTTTACAGTTCTATTCCTCCTTCAC
>JAOVYW010002872.1:0-14620 GCA_025775045.1 Hiodon tergisus
TTGCCTTGCCTTGCCTTGCCTTGCCTTGCCTTGCCTTGCCTTGCCTTGCCTTGCCTTGCCTTGCCTTGCCTTGCCTGCAACTGGGTTCCTGTTCTCCGTGGTACATTACAAGGACATTCTAATATTCTGTGGGAATGGAGATGTGCGTTGACACACTGGCCTCCTTATTTTACCCTTGTTTCGTCCCATTTTGAATTAAGATTGGTTTACCAGGCTAGGGAAAGCAAAATGTGCTACTTCATCTACGAGCCAGAGAAATGCAAGTTGCTGGCTGACATTTAGAGAATGGCTAAACGCCTCCTGGCAAAGCCCCTTCAATGTACAGTTGCTATGGCGACTTAAAAGAAAGGGCAGATCGAGTGGGCATTCTATATTCCTTTTGAAAAAAAAAACCTCAGAATGTTATGAACCTCCCGATGTACAATGTGAGACACCAAGCAAAGCTCTTTTGTGCCAAAATCTGTGTAAAAGTCAGTCCTTGCTTAACCAGCTAAACCTTCGCTTTGATAGCAAGAAAAGGAGCAGGAAGGCAATGCCACATTTGCTTCTGTCAGTTTTTTATATAAATGGGTGATGGAGTGTGTCATATTGTGCACTGGCCCTTTCATGAAAGCAGGAAGAAAATTAAGTCTGTTTTTCTAGGGATTGTTGTAGGGGTTTTTATGAATTTTCAGACTGTGAGTGGGCAGAAGGCTGGTCGCTGACTGAGGGATAGTCTACTTTGAGAAAGTTGTGGGTTTACTGTTCATGGAGCAAGCTTGCTGCTGTAGTCCAAACATAATCCACATTTTGGCCATGCTTCTCTTGTTACCCAGAGCTGCAGATAAGAGTCATCTGGCCCAGCTAAAATTCACTACCAGGGCCCCTAAGTGATACACAGGTCAGACAGGCCCACCCAAAATCCAGCCCTTTCTGGTGGTTTGGGCTGTAATATTATTCTTACTCTGAGAGTGTGATTTTGTGAGAGGCTGACACTGTCTGTCTGCGTCTGGACCCAGAATGGAGGCCTCCTGCCTGGAGTTGGCCCTGGAGGGAGAGAGGCTGTGCAAAGCTGGCGACTTTAAGGGGGGGACGGCATTCTTCGAGGCTGCCGTCCAGGTGGGCACAGAAGACCTGAAGACCCTCAGTGCCATTTACAGCCAGCTGGGCAATGCTTACTTCTACCTGAAGGAGTACACCAAGGCACTGGAGTACCACAAACACGACCTCACTCTGGCCAGGTATGGCAAACAAACCCCAATTAGCTGCACTTTGAATACACTTTGAACCAGCAGATAAGTAAGATAGTAAAAATATTTTCAGAAACAAAGAAAAAAGAAAAATACATTGATAATCTGCCCAGAATACCTTTTGTATCATCTGTTAAGTAGATTTCAACATCTTCAATGGTACCGTGTTCTTCCAGGGAGGTGACTACATCTCTGCCTTGATCACCTTATACTGATTACTCAACCCTTTGCAACCAAAGACTATACACATGTACACCTTCGTTCAGTGAGAAAACAGACGCAAATGTTAATTTGGAGTGAATAAGTGCACAGAAAAAAGGCCAGCAGGGCGTGGCTGACAAGCTGAAATCTGACGTAACTGGCCAGGAATTGACCCAAGTGAGACTACTGCTAATAAGAAGCAGCTGAGGTCATCTCTTGACTCAAATTTACCATAGAGCATCTGGGTCTCATTAGAGCAGGGTCTATCCACAAATAGTAAAAGGAAATTTCTTTTGAGATTCCAAATCTATTTTAATTCCTCATTTACATTTTAAAAGATCATTTTAAATTAATGATGCTGGCTCACAAGAAATTCATTTCTTGTCAAAATGTATTGCATTGATTTACATAACATAATGTCCATAATGTAAATTCCACAATTATTCCCCTTCCCCCCTTTCTTCATCATGGCAATTCCTGACACACACACACACGTGTGTGACCAAGTTGCCAGATCTCTGTTCGCTGCAGAGTCCCACTAACACCAAGTCGCTTCTACCACCAAGATCTGCACCCACCACGGCTCCACCCGGGCCCAGACCCAAGGCTTCCATGCTATATAAATTATATATAGTTAATTTTTGCCTGTGCTTAAAACCAGAGATAATAATAGTTGAATCCCAGGTCTCATGGTCTCTCTGCTTTTCAGAACAATAGGGGACAGAATCGGGGAGGGCAAAGCCAGCGGTAACCTTGGGAACACCCTCAAAGTCCTGGGACGCTACGACGAGGCAGTTGTGTGCTGCCAGCGACACCTGGACATCTCCCGAGAGCAGGAAGACAAGGTACACCGCCCAGTACTTTCAATTGCCAAAACTGAGAAATGCACCCCTGTCACAAACACTCAGATATGAGATGCAAAATTGGAAAGGAATTCTGTAAAACAGTTTGATTGCATGTTTGAGCGGCTTAACAGGATGCTATAACTCAAGGTATGACCCTCTCATGCCACTTTAGTGTTTCTGCGTTATTTTACTGTTTCAGTTTAGAAACTCTTGCAAAATGTCGCAAGGAACCAAAACCACAAAGGTACTGGTGGATTCTTCGGACTCGTTGAAACAACCTCACTCACAGCGAGGTTGCAATTATCAATGTGTCACTGTGATATCATCATGAGTAATGTCTCTCCGCTCATTATGAGATACTGCTTTAACTCAACCTGCAGAAGGGTCAGGTGATGATGATGAACTAGTCAATGTTTTCTGTGTTCTCTGCCAGGTAGGGGAGGCCAGGGCACTTTACAACATCGGGAACGTGTTCCACGCCAAGGGAAAACAGCAGTCGTGGGGCTGCACCCAGGACTCTGAAGACCTGCCCCCTGATGTGAGAGCAACACTAGAGAAGGCCACAAAATTTTATGAGTAAGTCTCCCTTAGGCACCATCCAGCCAAAACACGCAATATAAGTTTTTTCCTTTATCCAGCTACAGATGTACGGATGTACCAGCTAGGTTTATGATTGTCGCTGTTAGCATCAATGGATAATAAATCCAAATTTTAAAACACAATCATAACATTCAAGTTTCATGCTAGGGTAATTGCTTGAAAACTACAGACCTGAACTACGAAAGCGGATTGCTTGACCGTGTCAGCGGTATTTGCCGAGTGAGTGCCCGTAGGAAGAACATCTTCTTCAGCAGATGTGCCTGCTCACTGAGGTCTTCTCCCTGTTGGACGTTAAAAGAGAAGCAAAGACTGATAAAAAGCTGTTAATTGGATAAGCAAGGTCCTCTGATACACAAAGGACCCTCGAGTATTGTTCAGCATCCATTCCTTGTTTTCGTTCAGAGAGCCCAGCAAGTCCCCTGTGACGGAGCGCCATCTTATCTCCTGTTTTAATGCATGGACTCACCGCTCATTATCCTGAAATGGTGTTTCTTTTTTCTTTTTTTCTCCTTAATGTTCTGAAACTGTCCTAGCGCACATTTTCATTTCCTTGGAACACTTTGACCGTGACGCTTCATTATGTTAGCACTCTGTAGAAGACAAGTCCCACTGGTGTTTGGGTTTAAGAAGTCCCTCTGGAAACCAGGGGCAGTCAATTAGAATAGCAGAAGAGACATTTTCACCCACAATTCAGACACAGTAGATCTGAAAGGGTCAGAATGGAGAACGACTTCTTTCTGCAACTAGTTTAAACCAAATGTTTGTAATGACTGAGTACACCTTCATGTTTGTTATGGAAACATAACAGACAGGTCCATGACCTTTTCCAGCATTGCTAAAAATGAAATGTGCATGACCTGAGCTCTAAATGTAGTGCCAGGCCTGTGTCTACTACTGCACGGATTAAAGAGAAACCTTAGGCCAAAAAATGTTTTTTACTAGTATTATTTATATATAAATAATAACAAAATTAATTGTAATATCCATTGTGTTCCTGCTTGCTTACACTATTTCAGACATTCTTTAATGCGTATCTTAGAAGTTTAGATAAGCACATGTGATGCATGCTTGTTTTGGCCATGTTTGCACTAGGTTCAGGATGTGTATTTCTAGGGAAACATCAAACAAAATTACCAAAAAAAGAGTTGGGTTAAAGACCTTACTAGTAAAATAGTGACCTCTCAGAGCACACCTGTTGACATTTGAAATGACTGGCAGGTTTATGATAACCAATTTAATTCTGTGTGAGGAACATCTGTTTTGTTTCGAATAAGATTTTTATCTGGCATTTTCCTAATGTAGCGTAACTGTTGATATAGTATAGAAGAAGGGCATTGGGGGTATATGACATAATACTCACATACGTACTACATGAGATTCATAAAGCTGGCAGATTTGTTTTTCTGATTGTCTGTGAACACACTATTTTACCAACTAAGTTGTGCTTAATGTTGTGCCAATCAGGATGAATCTGTCTCTCGTCAAAGAACTGGGGGACAGGGCTGCCCAGGGAAGGGCATTCGGGAACCTCGGGAACACCCACTACTTGCTGGGAAACTTTGTCGAGGCCATTAAATTCCACCGGGAGGTGAGATTCTTGGCCCTATGACAGTGGTAAAGTTTAAAGCTATGAATGTGTAACATAACGGTGTTAGAGTTATCGGTATGTATTTTGCAGCGCCTCTCCATTGCCAAGGAATTTGGCGACAAGGCAGCAGAGCGCAGAGCCTACAGTAACCTTGGCAACGCCCTGGTGTTCCTGGGACAGTTCAGCACTGCCACTGATTATTACCGGTAAGCAGAGAAACAATTCACTTGCACAAAAAGACGTTGTCACCATGCCTATTATGTGTTCTCTCCCAAATCTCGGTCCCTTGCTTCACCTGACCTCATCAAACCACACCAATGACATGCTTTTAGGAAGACGCTGCAGCTCTCCCACCAGCTGAAGGACAAGGTGATGGAAGCTCAGGCCTGCTACAGCCTGGGCAACACATACACGCTCTTGCAGCAGTACGAGCGCGCCATCGACTACCATCTGAAGCACCTCATTATCGCCCAGGAGCTGGCGGACAGGTGCGAGCTAACACTAGAAGGATTTCTCCTTGGCCTGCGAGGTGCTACTCGTACACACACGGCAAGCATACTGCCGAATTTCACACACGGCCCACACATTCCACTTCCGACGCTCGTTAACACAGCCGGCCCGCCATCCGCAACAGCAGGAAGTGAGAGGACTCATGTGGGTTGTCTTCCTCTCTGTCAGGGTCGGAGAGGGCCGTGCGTGCTGGAGCCTGGGGAACGCCTACGTGTCGCTGGGGAACCACCAGCAGGGACTGCACTATGCCCACAGACACCTGGAAATCTCCAAAGAGGTACGGGGCATACAGTCCAACTCAGGAGTGCATTCTCACCACCTGCCTTACAACAGCAGGAAACCTACTAGCGCTCAGCCTTCCAGAACAGTCGTTTCAGAAAAGGAAAAGTAAAATTTGGATTTTGAGCTTTAATCTGGAATACTAGTGTTATTGTGTCACTCGTTCTCACTCTCAAGTGAGAGTGAAAATGAAATCTTCATTCCATGTATTACTGTGCATGGCCACAAAAGACCTTACCTCATGTTACTTATTTAACCAGGATGTGGCTGGTGGTTGGGTATAAATAGGGTGTGATTTGTCAAATTTCCGTAAAGGGGCATAATAGACAAACAAGAAAAATGCTAGGACGCCTTGACACAGCAGAACTGTGCACGTTGTAAAGAGGAAAGATGATGGACAAGTTATCTATTTTTGATGAACAACATTTTAAATTTTTAAGAATATCAAAAGCAAATTACAAAATCCCATGCCAAAGTAACTAAAATTAATGAAAGTCACTAAAAGTACCATTACGCACAACCGTTGAACTTTTGATCTCAGAGTAGAACAAAGCCTATACATTCAAACAATTTAATACCCCTGAAATCAATTTTAGGTTTACATTTGAATTTACGTAAGCAAGATAAGTTCAGTGTTCTCAATTTAACCGTTATTTGGGTAATGTAGTGTAGTTACGGCCCTCACATTGTTCTTTTGTGTGGGGTCACACGTCACAAATGTCGGAAACAAAACAAGCAATTACTGAACGGCTGGGATTCAACCAAGCACGATTAGCCTTCCATTTCTCAAGGCTTTTATTTGCCATCCGTTCTGAGGGGATTTAGCTTCTGAACTGACATGAATTTAATATGATGGCAAATGCTAATAGCAGAAGCCATGACTTTTATTTATGGCTCCACTGTTAAAATTGCATGCTGAATTAAGTAAGTAGGCATTGCTAGGTAAAGGTAACTGAATATAACAAATCTTTCTGGACAGATAGGGGACCGCAATGGCGAGCAGACAGCCCAAGCCAATGTGGAGCAGCTGATGGAAGCACTGGGAATAAATGAGGGAGACCTTTCATCCTGTGGGTCAGAGTTTGACATGCAAGGTAGGGTCAAGATTGGCAGACCTGTAACTAAAACAGAGTTTGACATGTGAGGTAGGGTCAAGATTTGGCAGACCTGTTACCAAAACATAGTTTATGATGCAAGGTAGGGTCACGATCTGGCAGACCCATAACCAAACGTATTTAAGCTTAATATTTCCTGTAAAGAATGTAGTCTAAAATACATATTTGAAAGCCTTTGACATTTATAGTCACGACTGATTAATCTTTTATTATTATTATTATTAATAATAAGTCTAATATTATTATAAGTTACTTAAGTAATACACGTACACAGCATTAAAAATGGAGATAGTGATAATGAGCGTGAAACTGTCACTGAAACCCCTTGGATCACTACTGATATCCCCTATCCTTCAGGAATAAGGTGTCTGCACAAGCAATTGTAATTCAATCAGAACTTTTGTTGGTTGTTCTTATTAAAATGCCGTTTGCACTATTTTGTTGTGATTTGTATTAAGCCAGTGTGACATGTCTTTAGTCAAAATAAAAGCAGTATACTTTTGAGCTATGCAAATGAACGAAAAAAAGCAGCTCTGAATATTGTCTAGGCAATTAATTTTTTTTCTGGAACGTATCATTAAAACAAATGTCCGATCATTTTATCCCACCCGATTTATGCATCTCGGCTGGTCGCTACGACTCCCACCACCTCTCATGGGGATGGTGAGGAAGTACAACAAGGTTTCTCCAATGCTAGGTGCCTTCGAGCCGCTCGTGTCTTTTGCACATTGTAGGCACCCAGGAAGCCCAGGAGATGCTCGTTAGAGAAGCCCTGCCGATTTAATCCACCCCAGCATTGCGGCACTAAGCCAATTACTTTACAGGGCTGTGCTCTCCCAGTCACAATCAGCTAATGGCATGAGCTGGATTTGAACTGGTGAACTCCAGCTCATAGGGCTCAGTCTGTGCTCAGGCACGCACCTTTAATGACTGAACCAGTCAGGAAGCAGATGTCTGTTTTAACCTGTCTTGAGATTGCCAAAGGTTCTAGAAAATATTTTCTTCAAAATGTGTTTTTTGACAATATTTGATCATTTGGCTCCTAAAAAAGTGTGAAATAGCCTCAGGATAAGCCAAAGGTTTTAAAAAAAATCTTATCACCTTTTCTCCTGCAGGAGCAAGACCAAAATTCAGCAAAACAAACAGCATGGACAGCGTAGAGTTGTGGAAGTACATTTCAGAAAAGGTGATCCATACCATGCCGTATTCTATTGATTAATTTGTTCTATTTCCTCAACAGTCAATATTAACGATGCGACAGTTCAAAAGAAAAACTCTGTCCTTGCCCAGGGGCACAATGGAGACGGTCAAAACTTGGAAGACTTGTCGAGAAGAAGCAGGAGTCAGACGTCCGGACCCATGAGAAGAAAGGGATATGCGGACAGTCAGTCATCCGACGAGAGACCGTGGCTGGAGTGCCGGGATTCTCCAGTGGACGCTGATGACATTGCAGTTCAGGTGCCTGCACCAGTAAGCCCGTTCACATTTAGCTGTGAATATCAACACAGGCTGGTCCGTTCTTTGTTCTTCTACACTGAAGAACTGGAAAGATAAAATAAAAGCAGCGAACACAGAGAATGACAAATTTATTGCAGAGATATTGGAGGAGGAACCTTGCAGTTTTTACAATGTAGCTGGTGAGGTCAGTGATTTGTTGTAAACATTGCATTTTATGTAGTCTAATAGCTTCCTAGATTTTTTCATAATAAATCTTAGATTAATTTATAATAAATTATTTAAAAATAATTTCATTAGCTATTAACTTGCAGCCACAGAGAAAAACTAAATTAGTAATTTATAATTTTTCCATTTACACTGGTTCAATTGGATTATTAGCAGTCAGGGCGCTATTCATGTCTGAAGACGGAGAAGGTTTTGTAAGAGTACATTTCAACTACATAATAGTGAATAGGAAATATATTGAATGCACTGTAAAATCAGACGTTACCTTAAAAAGCTAATCTAGAAAAATGACCCCTACCCTCACAGAGCACTTGTCACATAGGATTGAAGTTCTACTCAGGACATATGGATATGGAATAGTCAAGTAGAGACAAACCTTGGAACCGGTAAAACTGGTTCCACCGGGTTAGATTGTTGTTTGAGTTGATTTTGGATTACTGTAGAAGTTTTGGTTTTGGCACTGGGTATCTGGGTGTAACCAGCTGATAGCTAAACAAACTGCGTGAAGTACATTTTAGCAGTGGTTTAGCATAAACCTTTGTATAATCTACATGGTCACTCCAATACTTTCTTGTTTCTACTGTGGCCTAGTAGACTAATAGTCTTTTTTGTTTATTAGACTTAGTCTTTGATACTTGGGAAGTTTTATCCTCTAACAAAAATCTGTCATTTCTGTTATTCATTTACACTAAACCGGAAGTTTCTAGTTCAGACATGAATTGGAAGCAAATGTTTCATATCTTCAGTCAAGTCAGTCAGAGGCTCTCTGCAGCAGGGGTTGTTGCACAATACTAAGTAAATCTGGGCACTTTACAGTGTCTCCTATTTACCATTCTGTTTTGACATGTTCCTTTTTTGTGGAGACTTGTCGAAATGGCAGTTGAAGAACACCAAACATAGATTCTGCAAATTCAATGTTATTTTTTTATTTTTGAATGGCAGCTTGCTCAAAATCTACTTTTTTTTAGCAATGCAACTATGCATTTATGCATAGCAGTTTTTTGTTTCATTAACTGCGAAGTGATGCCAACTATTTCCGAAACTAAAACTAGACTAAAAGTAACTAAACTAAAAAAAACCCTAAAAGTTTTGCCCTTATTATGTGATTCACTGTGCTCAGCTGATACCCTAATTAAAGATGACTAGTATTGCCTATGTCATTAACCAGGTCAGAGGATTTAGTTTTGGCTTTTTTTTGTTCTGGAGCGATACAGCTTGGGGCACTAAAGGGCAGAACTGCCTCGTTGTAAAATTCAGCCAAATTTGATCTGAAACCGTGAGCAGCATCTTAACCGCATGGAACCGCTGTAGTTTGGATGTGTTGTGAGATAGCAAACTGCACACAAGTCTATTCACGCCATGCTGAGAGGCCGCGTTGTTCACTGTGAACAATGAGCTAAGGTGTTGCTAAAAACACTGGTCTGTTGCCAAGGCTGGGTAATTTAGGAACAGTGTATGTTCCCAGCGGATAAAAGGTTGTTTTTGTGAAAATTCTCTCTTTATTTTTGTGAAAATTCTCTCTTTATTTTTGTGAAAATTCTCTCTTTATTTTTGTTTTGGGAATCACCAGAAACATATTTTTACAAACCATATGGACTGCCCTTCCCTTCGTTTCCCTGTTGTCTTTTAGCCGCCTCAACACCTCAGACCTGCACTTCTCTCTTGACATCTTGGTCGAGCAGAGGACCTGTTTTGGTATCTTAACTGGGATCCTGGCCACAGTGTCAAGTCCCAACCACATCTCTGAGCATTTAAAAATGGGTCGAGGGTCGAAATTTAGGAGTGAGATGACTCCTCTCCTATCATACAGGGCCTGAGGAGCCCCATCCTCTTTCTCTCTTTCTGTCCATGTAACTGAGCGATTCAAGTCAGAATTAGGAGTAAAACCGAATAAGCGAGAGGCAAAGGAGATCAGTGGGGAAGACAAAGATGAAGTGGAACTGGGTTGACTTGAAACTCATTAAAGTACCGTTGAACTCTGAGGTGCATGGAGTTACTGCTCTGGAGTTTATATAGAGTGCCTTTCCCCCCCACCCCATGAATGAACACCTTTCCCTCGGCAAGTATCCTGTCCACACCTCTCCTCCCTCTTGCTCTTTTCATTTAGAAAGTAATCTGTAGGGACTGGCTCATTGCTGTCCAATGAGTCATATGGGAACTCTAGGTTGAGCTGGGACCGGCTCTTCTGCAGAGACAGGAGAGAGGGGATATGGTAACATCATGTTCGCATCGTCGGTCCTCTTTCGCAAGCTATTTGCTTACAGACGTGGATGACTGTTTATGTATGCTCTGCTCAAGACTCTATGTTGATAAAGTTGAGTTACAGTATATCTGTAATGCAAATACAATTACTGCAGTTCAAATACCATTACTGAGTTCTAAAATACTAATATTAAATTTTCCGGTCATCTAACTTTCCTGTCTTTGTTTAAAGGTTGAGATGAGAATCTCAGATTTCCTGGGTTTAGAGTGCTATTCTGTGTTCTGTCACACTGCTTTTCAATCCCTTTAATTAGACCTAACCTCACCAGGGTGCTTTTTGACCACCCACTTTGATCAAACCTTATGGTCAAAAGTGTTGCCTAAATGCAATTGCAGTGGCTCCAACAAAATTAGGACTGATCATTGACTGACACTTCCATGTTGCATACCATGGGAACCGCTCAGATCCTCTGTTTCTCCTCTGTTTTCACAGCTGCACACAGCTTCAGTTTTTCAGAATCCTTCACGTAATCATGTTAACCACACACACAGCCTTAGTCAAAAGATCCAGTGAAGAGATACTGCACATATTGCATTTAAGAATTAACTGGGTGGACAGTAATTGAAATCAAATAAAATGAACGTAAACTCAAACAATTGTTTGTTTGTGCTGAGGCACAAGAATGGAGGCATAGTACGGCTAAGGCCAAACAGGCAGGTCGAACTGAATTTGTCAGTTTTCCAGCTAAGTCTGGTTCTGATATTTTGGGTGAAGTTTTCTTTTTTATAGTATCTTAACAATCATCTTGGAATGGGCATTGAGAAATGGCGTGAGCTGAAAATCCCTTTCCTTCGGCAAGGTCAAAAATTCCTGGAGACAATTGGACAGGAAGTGAATAGAACAGTTCAGAGAGGTAATGGTAGTTTGTTAAAAACAAGCTTTAGTTTTAAGGTGGTTGGAGAGATGGTCATCAGTGGGCTGCAGGTGGTCTAAGTTGTTTTTAACAGTTCTCATGATGGTGGGAACTTCACTGGCCGTTGGACACTAGTTGGGCTTCTGATTGACCAGACTCAGAACAGTCGAGACTTTGGGCACGGGCTAATGATTTATGGGCTAATGAGGTCTGCATCTAAAGAGCTGCTGTTAAACACCCAAATCAAGAGGACAAGGAAGTATAAGGGACTGTGAACTGTTTGCGTGTGGGAAGATTCACAAATGAGCGAATTACCCTGGCTTCCTGCAAATCTGGCCTTTCACTCTGTTTCAGAAGCTAGGCCGGGACCCCTCCGATGAGGACTGCTTCTTCGACCTCCTCAGCAAGTTCCAGAGCAGTCGTATGGACGACCAGCGCTGTCACCTCGACGAGCAACACGACGGGGAAGAAAGAGGTGTCACCGTGGTCCCCATATCCTTGCAGAATGACATTTTGGGCAAGTCACACTTTTATGTTAAAAACATCTTCTGTTAGGACTCCAAGAGAACGTGCTGTAAAGCAATAAACAATTTCATAATTTTCAATGATTGCAATAATACTATAATCAATTCTAATCAATTTGTATTATTTATTTAAATTTCCCCCCCCCCCCATGAGTAATTTTGGATATTGTCCATGAATTGACTATTTTTTGTAATGTGTACAGTTTTACACTAACTAATAATTGGTTATTTAAAACACCAAAAATACTCCAAGGAACTGTTCAGAAGTCTGTCAGCATGATCTCTCTGTCACGGTAACTGCATGTTTATGTGTGTGCTGATCATTTCCATTTCCCATTTTGAATTTGGTGCAGACCCCTGTTCTCTCGTGACCTCGCCACAAACGGAGGAGCTGTTCGACCTGATCGCCAGCACCCAGAGCCGGCGCCTTGACGACCAGCGGGTCAGTGGCAGCAACCTCCCCGGGTTACGGATCACCCACAACAACCTGGGTCACCTGTGCGGGGACACGGACCCGCAGGAGCCCGGCGACGACTTCTTCAACATGCTGATAAAGTGCCAGGTAAGGCCGTCGCAGAGAAGCGAGCAGGCCTGAAACGCGGAGTCACTCGGGGCATTGCTGGAGCGCTTTAACCAGTCCGGAGAGGTAAAATTTCACCCAAAATTTCCTTTTATCACACCTTATGTACATTTTTCCAGAAACCTTTTTTTAAAATGTTTTTTTGTTGTTGCTGAAAATCCTTATATATTATTTAACTTAGGTTAAATGACACGAAAAATCAGGGTTTCATACAGGCTTCTAATTCTGACCATTTCTTGTGTTTTGGTTTTAATCTAATTGTGTTTCAGTATTTAGTATTACTGAATAGGTTTTTAAGAACAGAACGCCAACAGTGGCAAGGGTTGGCTCAGAGTTCTGAAGCCTTAAAACGGCATCGTGGTGTTTAATCTGCTGCTTACAGTGCTTAGCCACTTTTGTTACTTTTTCCTGGTTCCACGTAGTTTTCCTGCTTCAGCGTCCCTCACCAATCTATCTCTTTCTGTCTCTCTCCAGTCCTCCAGGATCAATGACCAGCGATGCGTCCCTCCTGATCCCGGGCCCCCAGCCCCGACGGTGCCGGACGAGGACTTTTTCAGTCTGATCCAAAGGGTCCAGGCCAAGCGCATGGACGAGCAACGGGTTCACCTGCCCTCAGACGAGCAGGACGAGGAGCCCGATTTGGAGCCTCAGCCTCCCCCCAGGGACTCCAGTTAGAGCCTGGCTAACCCAGGTCTGACAGTAGCTCTGAGGCACTGGCCCATGCTCTGAAGGTTGTAAATCCTTGTTCGTGTCTTTGTGTGTGTGTGAGAGAGAGCGAGAGCGAGCTCTTCTTGACTTACATCATGGTTGCTATAGAAACCAGAACCCCAGAGAAATGTATAGAAAGAGGAATTGTTTTGGCGGATCATAGATAGGAGAAAGTCAAGTGCAATTATATATTCTGGATGCTTCAGATTCACAGAATGCAAGCTGCCTTGCAACCTGAACTTTTTGCTTTATAACGCCCCGCTGAAACACAAGCGAGGGAACTTGTGCCATAGATATCTGATGGCGGAGAAGAAGAATGTTCCTGACAGCCTGGAAGTGCATGAGATATTAGATATTTACACATCTCTGCCTAATTTCTCTACTTAATCGCTTTTTCTTATGTCTTAATTGAAAAGTTTCTCGTTTTTTCTGTTTTTGAAGGTGCTTTTTAAGGTCTACCCTTGTATGAATGCCTACCCTTTTTAAGGTCTACCCTTGTATGAATGCCTACCCTTTTTAAGGTCTACCCTTGTATGAATGCCTACCCTTTTTAAATTCAACTTTATGAACATCAGTATTACTAAGTAGGAATCAGCAAGGGTGTATAAGGCATTTTGTTTCATTATATTTTTCCTCTATTGGCCCATTTAATGGAGGATTAGTTTCCAAGGTGGGTTTTGATTGCGTCACATCTGTGCGCAGTGCCTCCTCTGGTTGTGGAAAACATTGATGTTGTAACATACCGTACAAACAAATGTACTGGATCTTCTGAGAACTATACATAACATTTAGCTAACTGGCGTCATATTTACTTAACTTTCTAAACAATTTTCTTTGTGAGAACTCATTAACTTATTTATATAGCACAAGTATATTGAAGAATTACTGTGAAATTATTTTGTATGTCCATGTTTTTAAGACTGAAAGAAGTGCCATTCCCTATGTTAAAAAATAAAATAAAAACTTCACCGGTCATAAAGACGAGCTCCCATCCAAGGGAAATAACACTGCTGTTGACAAGAGTCTCTGTAGTCCAACAGCCATTTCTAACGACAAGAAAGAAAGCCTGTTCTGACCTGACCTGCACTCACCATATTAACTTGTGCCTGTTCCGAATACGGCTGTGCTGCACTCGTCAAACAGTTGGAAAGCTGTAAAATATATTCTTATTTTTAAGGCGCTAAGACCAGTGTGGAATTAAAAAAAAATTGTGCAAGCATGCAAGATGTTGAAATGAGCCAATGACAGACGAGCAGGCCCCCAGTTCAGAAGAGAGCCAATCATCTTTGGACATATAATGCTGAGGAATTGTGATTGATCTGTTGTGCCATATGAGGGCTTTCTGCCAGTATACATTTACATCTCCAAGTAACACCTGGAGATCTCGGTTTAGGGTGATTTATTTTGCATACCTTAGGATAACACATTTTACTAACTGGCAGAAATTCTTGGACGAAAGCCTTTGTGTTTAACTGGGGTCCCTGGGGTCTGTCAGATGATAGGAATCCCCAGACATGAAGTAATTTTGATCAGCCTTAATCCTACTAATAAATTAAAATATTATACTGCCTGAATAGCATTAGTGAAAAAGAGGTGCTTCTCTGGGTATGACTGTGCAGTCACCTTTATAACTAGTTGACTT
>JAOVYW010002875.1:0-12005 GCA_025775045.1 Hiodon tergisus
AAATTCCCCAGATCTCAATCCAATCGAGCATCTGTGGGATGTGCTGGACAAACAAGACCGATCCATGGAGGCCCCACAGGACTTAAAGGATCTGCTGCTAACGTCTTGGTGCCAGATACCACAGCACACCTTCAAAGGTCTAGGTGGAGTCCATGCCTCGATGGGTCAGAGCTGTTTTTGCGGCAAAAGGGGGACCTACACAATATTAGGCAGGTGGTCATAATGTTATGGCTGATCGGTGTATATGTTGAATTAAACGACAGGCTTAGACTAAATAATGAATAATGCGCCCAATCTGCCAATTAAAATAGGAATGAAAAACCGATTGTCAGACTTACCCCATAGGCAGTTAATTAGCAAATTAAATAATTTTTAATCCTCTTTCAATTTTTTCTGAATTCTACATTCTGTGTTGTTATCTATATACACCACCAGATGGAGCCACGTGATTCTTTTGTATTTTCATTGTAGCCGTTGTATATTTCAGGGCAGCGCTTGGACCGGAAGACTTTTTAGGTGGAATGACGACTGTAATATTGGCCCTTTGTGAGTGTAGCTTTCTGTCTGTCTCTGTCTGTCTCCTGCCAGGTTTGGTGTTGGCATTCTGACCCAGATGAGCACTTATGGAAAATAGGCAGATTAACTAATGCATCTATTGCAATGGAATATATCAGCACATCCACATAATTCAAGTTAAAATGTGGCTTTATGTAGTCAACCTTAATGTTATCATCACACTCAAAATGACAAAACATGACATTAAAATCCCCTTTAAACCAGACGTCTGGCAATTATTATATTGCTCTTGTTCCTGAAGGGGACCAAATTGGAAATGCTCAATTGTAAAGCACTGAACCCTTCTGTGCCTAAATAAGGTCTATTAATTCATATTCAGTTAATCACTTAAATGTGACACAAAATTTAAGGAGGATAGGGACGATTGATTTTTTAAGAACTGCCGAATTTCAAGCCTAGGAGCCGTCCCTCGGGAGCATTGTGGAACTGGCCAATCCCCCAGCCACCCCCCCTTCAGCCGCTAAAATTGATGTCCCTCCCAGAGTCTTCCACTTCATCTGTGTCTCGTGTGCCAAGCGCTGCTCAGACAAACAACACCAATTAGGCAAGGCCTGCCGGGCACCAAGCCTGAGTAAGCTCTGGCTCCCTGTCCCACCCCAGGGGCCCTGGGCCTGAGCTTGGTCACAGGCTGCCACACGGCCCTTGCGGTGGTACAGGCATTGCCGAGGGTCCCCGGGCCTCCGGTCACGCTGCTCCTCGGCCAGGGATTGGCAGTGTCGGCGCTACGCGCGAGCGAGGGGAGCTAGAAAGCGCTCGGCTTGCCGATTTAAAGCAGGGTCGCTCTTGCAGGGTCGCTCTTGCAGGGTCGCTCTTGCAGGGTCGCTCTTGCAGGATCGCTCTTGCAGGATCGCTCTTGCAGGATCGCTCTTGCAGGATCGCTCTTGCAGGGTCGCTCTGGCAGGGTCGCTCTGGCAGGGTCGCTCTGGCAGGGTCGCTCTGGCAGGGTCGCTCTCTCACTTTCCCACTAACTCTCTTTACGCGCTCTACAACTGTGTCGCCTTGTCTTTGCGGTATCCCTGACAAAGCTGTCTGTCCGACATACTGATGAAACACAAATGCGTCTTTTAGCGGGCGCATAAGAAAGCATTTGCCAGTCTATGCACTCTGTAAAGTCACTGACACTTTACGTTGAGGAAGTGTCTCGTGGTACAAGGTTTATTTCTTTGGTCTGTGCCAAGATGAAAGGATGATGTTGTCATGTGTCTCCCCCTCACTGCCCCCCGGAGGCTGATAGATCTATATGCCAATCCACGAGCAAATGGATTGGTTACCTAGGAGCCTCTCCCCGATCCCCTCTGCCTATGGTCATGGCAAATTCCTTTGTTCAGCCGTTTACAAGGCACCGTAATCACCATGTTTGATATGGGAGGAAAGATGTTCATATTTGCTGCTTATTCTTTTAAAATTTTAGTTTAATATTTAACGGGTTTCAATATCTCCTAGTGAGGAAAACAAGTCCCCAATCGCTAATCCTACTTCAGGCCACATCACATTCCTTATTATGATTAATGTTGCTGTTGGTATTATAATATTTATATGATTAAGTTTCAAATGTGTGGCTGTGCTGTGTAGATTGCTGCTCTTTATGTGAACAGAATCACAGTATCTGAAGTGTCTGAAAGTGGAGGTGGAGCCAGGCTGTTTAGTCTCTCACCCGCTGCCTCTGTGATCCTCACTTATCTGGGCCTGTTACCCGGAGAATAAGCTTATTTTTACCCCCAGCTTGTATCTTTATGTCTGGGACTGATAAAAGCTCTCGGGACTCAAGTTCAGGGCAGGATAACGGCTCCCTGTGACCGACAGTTGAGTACAGGACTGACCCACAACAGGAAATGTTTACCAGGACAAAGAAGACCCACACTGCAGCATGCTGGGGATATGGACTTTCACTGGGTTGCTTTGGTGCCTCTCCTGACCAATCTCAGTCAAGGTGATGAGTGGAGGTCCTGACGAATCTACGAACCGTTTTGGGAGGTCTCCGGGGTTTGACCCTGTCCAGCTCAGGGCAGGATCAGGTTGTGGGTGTCAGCTCATCGATCATGCCATTAGGGAGATTTTTTATTACCACGAAGATGTGCAGGTTTCTGGTGGCTATAGGGTTGTGTTCCATGTAGGGTCTGTTCAGTGTGAAGAATCTTATTGTTGCAGGGACTTTTCACCAGAGCTCATACAGGGGAAAAACCAGCACAGACTGAACAGTGGGGGCAGTGTTGCTTAACAGGATGAACACACCCTGTTGATCAAGCAATGCTGATATAGATATAATGCTTTATATATATATATAATGTATTTTAATGTATAAAATCTAGTCCTCGCCTTGGAGGTTGCACATGAACAACTCTGGCTGCACAGATGCCCCAGCTGCGGAGGGTCCCCGTGCTTTTAGAAAGCAAAGAGGCAAATCGTAAGCCAAGATCAGGATCATCAGCAGGAAACGCGTATACCAGCAGGAAGACAATTTAACAGTGCCCAGATTAATTTAAAGCCTGTCCTGGGAATGAGGTGTCCTGGTAACCTGTTTTTTTAGCAAAGCTGTCCCGTTCCGAAAGCTATAGTTTTGATAACCCTGATTGGAGGACAGTGGTCATGGTGCTGTAATTGAAACGATCGCTTGGTTTTGCATTGCTGGTTTGCCCTTCTTGGTGCCTTTGCACGCTTGCAGAAAGCTGCACACACCATCTGACGGCTTGAGCATCCAGCCCCACTGCGACGTGCGATTCCCACTGCCTTATGGGAAAACGCCAATGCCAAACGCCAAGTCAGAGCGGCTCTCGCCCATCGATACTTCAGCCAGGGCCGGCCGGTGAATAATTAATAAGCGCCGTCTGCGGACCCCTCTCCAGAGGTTGGCAGGGGTCAGGGAGAGCGTTTACTGCCGTGGGGGGCTGGGGTCCCGGGGTCTGGCGTGCTGCGATCACTACTCAGTCCCTGGCCGTGGACGTTGATTTGGACGGGAGGGATTAGGGTTTCTGTTTCGCTCGTCTGCTCTGCTGATGGAAACCTTGTGGCTTCCACTAGCCAACCTCAGAGCGAGCTGGGACCAGGGTTGAGGTTACAGCCCTGTTGACGGCTCCTTCAACTCGCCCTGATGCTAATCTGAAGTGACGCCGGTTTACCCCTTGCAGTCCCCCTTCCCTCGTCAGACCAGCAGTCTGTTTCCTGTGGGCAAATCAGTCGTGAGAGAGGTGTAGAGAATGCGCAGGCAGATCTCTGAGGTGGTGTTTCAGTGAGATGCTTGGGAAATCCGACTTTATTCATACTTTTTTAAATGAAATCCCTAATACCAACCGTTGGCTGCACTTTGAGGGGACACATATTTTTCTTTACCCTCGCCTTTTTAGAGCAACTGACTGTCAATGTGTTAAATGGCATGTTACAGACCACAAGGGCTGTGTAAATTTCTTTTGTGTGTCAGGATTTTGATAATGAACAAGTCATAACATGTTCTAGTGACCTGTCTAGATTCACAGATTACTCACTTCTCACCGTGGACTAGGCGGAACTAACAACACGTAGCGTGAGTGAGTCCATTAAAATGTCATTACCAAAACGGTGGTCTTAAATCATGTTAACTTACAGTCAGACGGAGTTAAAATCGGTTATAACGTGTGAAGTGGACCATGACTCTTTAGTGAGCTCACATAGCTCACTGACTCAAATGAAACATTTACGGCCACTTAAACGCAGTGGCTTTCACGGGAGGCAGCCACGACCTGCGCTCTGTCAAGCCTGTCTAATCCAGCACTGTGAAGCAGTGAATGAAACCATCACCGTCATCTCCCAGCCAGCGTTACACACAGCAAACCTGCGTTCCCAATCAAACCCGCACCACTCTCCCCGGCGGTCCTCAGAATCTGAACCCTCCAGCAGCAGTGTCGGCAGACCAGGATGGGCCTGGATTTATCATCCCACGGTACCTGGTATGACGTACACTCCGTCTGGCCTTGTATAGCTGTATTTATGGGGCTTGTTTTGTCCTCTGGCTCTGATCGCTTTAACCAGCACATAATCACACTGCTGCCAGGCTTCTCTGCTTCTATTGATGTATACTTTTCCTGGCACTTTGATTAATGGTAGATGATTGTGTATAAAATAACTCCTGGCTGAAGCAGGTTGGATGCTTGGCTAGTATCCCAGGGTGGTGTGCTGCAGGCTCTGTTTTAGACAATAATAGATGACGGGCTGCCCGCACAGTTAGATATCAAAGAAGATGTCAGCAGCCTAAAGCGTTGTGCTTTTTAATGTGTAATCTGTGCAGCCAGTGAAAGGGTAATGATATCTCCAGCCTTAGGAAACACAGTGGTGCATCCTGTGCTTGTCAGAAGACAATGAGCCAGGATGCAGGGTGAGTCCACACAACGCTGGCTGTTCAGGCTGTGACAGAACACCACAGGCTGACCCTTTATTTGGCAGCTGTGGGCCGTAAAGCTGTGGCTGGGGGTTCATACCAGACATGCTTTTGGAGTATCTCTCGCTGAAGATGCCGAGGGAACAGAAGCGGCTAATTGAACATCCGTATCTAATGCTCAGCACCTTGGAAAGTGATGCTGCTAAAGAGCTTAACCTTGTAGTAAAACTGTCAGGAGGAAGCTCGAGGACGGGTCATTAACAGACAACGAGTACTGTCCTAGTGACGTTCTCCTGCCTGATTTACGAGCTCCTGTATTGTGCCTGTTTGTATTCCCTGTCTAGATGGTGGCGGTTTGTTTGGCCTTGCTGACTCCTAGCATGTCCATTCAGATGGATAGATGTACGCCTGAACCCACTCTGGGCCCTCTCGCTCTGAAACCCTCTGAGGGAATCTGGGATCATGGATCTTGTGTTTCATGCGACACTTAGGCCCAAAGTTCAGCCAGGCCTTGTATTGCGTTATCACTGATCCGTTGCATTTTTCCAAGTTGGTTTAGAAACAATGGTGGATTAGAAGTGTAAAAGACGTATAAAGGGAAATCAGAGGATGAGAGCAAGCGACTTAATCCTGCATTAGATGTAATCCTGTTGGATTCTTTTCCTTTTCTACAAACGCATCACGGTGGACATTGGCACACCAATACATGGTCCGGTTTCCAAAAAAATTGCCAGGAATGGGACTGGAATTGTCAACCAGAAGTACAGTTAACGGAGGCTGCTGTGGGGACGGGTCGCTCGCTGAAAGACCCAATAGCACTCCGGAGCTGGAATGTGCCCATATGGTTTTTCATGTCCAGTAGTCGAGACTGTCACATCTATATCGGCCAGTACCAAAATTATTAAATTACAGTTTGGTTGACATGTAGCTAGGCATGGAAAGACTAATCAGTGGTGCACAAATGTTCAGATGATTTTCACTGTGAATTTAATAGAAAATCATTCACCTATACAATTAAGCACATTAAACAAGACAAATCTAAGTAGTATCTATAAAAGTGATGCCAAGATGAACCAAATTGTTATTTTAAGGAAAACGATAAAAAACAAATGACAAACTAAGCTTTCAAGTCCGAGAGGGTCATTGGCAATTGGCAAAAGTAGTGATGAGAAGTACGGTTGTTTTTAATGATTCGGTTGTTTTGAATCAGACGCTTAATTCGTTTACTAGTACATCCGGTTCCGTTTTTCAGTCGAAGTTTATTACGTATTCTTTCGAGTGATTTTAATAATTTTAAAAGATGAACAGACCATTAAAATTCGCCATTCGCTCGATTCCCATTTGTTCTCCATAATACCGATGCAGCCGCTTGGCTTACACGATGTCTGCTCGCTGCAGGAAATCACTTTTCCGTCAAATGAAATAACTCGTTCATTTGACTCCCTCCGTAGTACCTTCTAATGCAGCAGACAAGACCCCAGTTTTCTCGGCTTAATGCTAACGGTAACACTTCGTGAAATCTTATTATTTATGTATTTTGTAAAGTGTAGGCAAACTGTTAAAAACAAAGGTTGTCGACTCTATCCATATGTTGATTTATGCTTTTATCTACCAGTTCGTAATAATTCGCTCTTGCCGCCCAAATCCGAAATACTCATTAGCGTTTGTCAAATGTATTATTTTTTTCCCAGATAAAACGAATACACCAGAGATTGTATATAAAATAGAAACGATCCCGAGTAGTTTTATTTTTAATGTATGTGGTTAATTACCCCATCAAATCAGGAACTTTGAGAATATGTGATAAAAATATTTTTTAATTAAGTAAGAAATGCATTTCTTCACGACGATTATCGCGATTTATCTCTTCACGTCTATGTGAGTGGCAGTCTGAAGTATTTTTAACCATATAAAAAAAATTATTTGTTTCTAAAATAACTATGTTCACTTGTAAAAACGTGTATAAGTAGTCGTTATACTCGCACACGTTATGCTTATCTAGTAGTGTGTTATTCACACAGATATTCTGTCTTCCTACATACACTTGCTATATGTAAATTAGAATACACAGCTTAATGTGTGCTAGAGAATAATTTAAATTTCCCTTTAACATCTGCACATGGTTATGGCTAAGCGAGAGGACCTCTGAACTCTCCGGAGTGATATTGTGATGTCTCACCCTTCTAAGGCATTGAGTAAATGTTATCAATACTGGCGTAAAACGTATGCTCAGGGTCAAAACTACCCTGAACGGGGAGGACGATGCGAAGGCAATCCGAACGACCTCAGGCCCCCTCTTGACCCCCCCAGTGCTTACTCAGGACATGAATAACAAAGAAGCCACAGGAACTGCCAGTGGCAGGGCGTGATTGAGGTAAAGGTGGGGGGGCTTGGGCTGTTGTTGAGATCCAGGCGCCAGTGTAGGTGAGAGCACACACTGCTCTTTGAAGCCTCTGTTGAAGCAGCACCTGATGAAGCTGAATCCATTCAGCACGCTCCCAGTTTCTGAAATCCGGACCGTGGTTTCCTCTCACACCCGCCCTCTGCGCTGCTTCTGTGCGCTAATCCAAAGCTTCTTTTCTGTAGTTCCGACATTGACACAGCTGTGTGGAGATAGCTGTGTTTAAACGGTGACAAAGACATTTGTTTGTGATCTCAAAACCAGTATCAATGGCAACAAGGGGTGTCCTGAGTGTATTTATGTCAGACAAACCATGGCCTTGGTGGACAGTCAATAGAATACCACATGGGGGGTTACTTCCCTTGTACTGCACCCGAAACCATCCAGCAATATCGACATGAACCACAGAGGTTGGCTTGGTCTTCCCTCCACAATGGCTTTGCATCCATCTGGTTTCCATGGCTCGCCACATGACCTCACCCCCCTGCCCCCCTAAGAAGTCTAAGATTGGGCCTGTCTGTTTCCAGCTCTACCTTTGGAGAAGGCTTTGTGGTTCATGTCGATATTGCTGGATGGTTTTGGGTGCAGTACAAGGGAAGTAACCCCCCATGTGGTATTCTATTGACTGTCCACCAAGGCCATGGTTTGTCTGACATAAATACACTCAAACACCACTTCAGAGCTGCGCCGTTCCCTCACAATGAAAATCCCTCCATTCATGTTGGTTCTCCCATTAGAGAATGACATGCTTTAACTATCCAGCCCCTGAGTGTGCTACCCGGTTCGTGTTTTGAGAATACAGACTCTGACTCTTTATGCACACTCAGTCTGTTGTCATCTTTTGTGCTGCTGGGAGGAAGGTTGTTCCTGATTGGAATGCACTCTGAAGTTGCAGTCATTAGTTGTTGCAGGGTGTTTTGGGTTGAGCAAAAATAACGAGGTTGGCTTGGTCTTCCCTCCACAATGGCTTTGCATCCATCTGGTTTCCATGGCTCGCCACATGACCTCACCCCCCTGCCCCCCCAAGAAGTCTAAGATTGGGCCTGTCTGTTTCCAGCCCCTATTTGTGCGTTGTCAGGCGAACTAAAGGCCCCCAGCCTGCCTTGCGGTGGCTTTGTAAGACGAGCTCTTGTCTCGGCAGTGCTGGAATCCCAGTGACCGCACAGCGCGGCACAATGGACCAGGTCAGTCGGAAAGCCGAGGAGTGGCTGGGCTGGGGTGGAGGGGGGCAGAGGAGACGGGGATCTGACAGTCACTCCCAATCAGCCCCGACCCAAGTCTCTCCGCTTTCCTCTTGGACCCCAGAGGAGAAGACTTGCACTTTGAAGAAGGCAGAGTGGCTGTTTTAGTGATTACTGGAAACCAATGAAAGGGATTTTTAAATATAGTAATCACCATAGTAACACATAACCTTTAACCTGCTGAATTTCCGTTTGTTTAATTGCTTTTGATCAACTTAATCTTCTGTCGTCCAGAAAAGTACTCTAGTACGTGCTCACACCAGTGTTTTCAGTAATGACTGCACTGCGTGTATCTTCATTCTCTATCCTCATGGTCGTAATTTTGAAGATTAATTTGACTGCCCCGTCTGTGTAAAAAATGCAAGCACTATTGACAGACTTTTATATTATATCCTGTTTGCTGGTGTAAACCGAGCCAGCCGTCAGGCTGACGTTCTGCAACAGGTTTTCTGAGGTGTGGGAGACCTGCCATGTTTAAAGGCAATTAAGGGGCCTTAAAGAAAGAAAAACAGTCCCATGAAAACAGATCATTGTCGTTCCCCACTCACACACACATTCACACACACACGCACATAAACACTCACTCACACACACACAGGCACACAAACACTCACACACTCATACACACAGGCACACAAACACTCACACACTCACACACACTCACTCACAGACACACACAGGCACCCAAACACTCACTCACTCACACACAGGCACGCAAACACACACACTCGGGCACACACAGACGCGCACACACTCACACACACACAAAGACACACTCTCTCTCTAGTTTGTCCGTTTTTTTAAAGCTTTTTACAGCCATTCAATAAGCATTGGTGATCAGGCTTGTGAGACACAAAGCTAATACATGCTCTGCTGCTCATGACTGTGGGGGCTCTCTCTCTCTCTCTCTCTCTCTCTGTGTTTGTCCCCCTCGGGGGTTTCCCCTGCATTGCTCCTGTCCGTCTTTATACCCAATGCGCTTCAGCACCGCCCCCACTTATAAATTCTTAATGATTTCATCCCAGTTATCGTTGTGCTCTATCTGTGCTCTAATGGCTGTTACTCAGCTCTGTGTGAGGCGGGCAGAAGACCCTCCAACCCAGTAAAAACTAAACAAGGTTTTTCCATTCATCTTGTGTTGTTAAGAATCTAATTCCCATACCTTGTCGGGTTTTCATGATATGAAATATATGCTGGTTATCAAACAAAACATGCTGGCAAGACAGGGCACAAAGCACGGGAAACCTCTAGATTTTGCACAAGGGTTGCACATTTTCTGTGGCTGCAGCACAAAAGGGCAAGGTCACAGCTAAAGAGGGCTGAATGCTGTGCCGTTTACTTCTGTCAAGGCTTTCATCGCTTGGAGAGGGAGAATTGAGAGCCGGAATTGCCAGCAGAAAATACGGCCCAGTAATTCACGTTCTCCCCCAGTACTTGTTGTGTTTCTGTGAATGCTTATGGTGAGCGGGTAGGCTGTGCGGTTTTGAGCCACCCGTATGCGGCACGCCGGGGCGGGCCGGCTCAGGCCCCGGCTTCTGAGTTTCCTTCTCCCCATTATAGCCATGCTGCAGGAGATGGATGAAGGCGTGAAGTCTGACAGGCCGGGAGGTGAGAATGGGTTCTTTAGTCAAACAGGCCACGTTAGGCGGAGAGCACCTGTCAGTAAGAGGGGGAATGAGAAAAGAGCCGTGGAAGTGGGGTGAGGGGGACAGAAGTCGCATAGCTCTACGTGAACTCATTTGCTATGCGTGTTCTCTGCTGTTCCCTTTTTATCTCTGATATATATTTCAGACGGACGCCTGGCTAAGAAACAAAAAGGCCCAGCTATTTTTCCCTGCCAGTCAAAGAGAGTTACACGGGCTTAGTAGTTCTTTAGTTTACTTCAGTATTATTGGGGTTTGTGCCTCTTTGTGTGTGTGTGTGTAATCCATTCTCAGGGCTTGTATTGCATCCTGACCCCGTTCTGTTCCCAAGCCTGGTTTTAATATCAGATGAAGGGTTTGACCAGGCTTAAAGTGTTGAGAACAATGCCTGTTTAATTAAAGCGGCTCGTTCTTGCATACATTATGGTGGGGCCTTAAGCGTGCCAGGCGGCAGGGAATTCGACAGTAGCGTGTGCTCGTACATCTGACAGGACCAACGACACTCCACACTGCAGCAGGCCGGCATTTGCGACAGGGGGCCAATAAACTGGCAGGGAACCTCTCTCGCCCGGCCAACTTGCACACATTCCCAACGAGCTGCAAACTGCATAGAAAGGCCTCAAACAAGACCCTAATCACCCGCACCCCTCCTCCCCACTACTCGTATAAACCGAGGGATCATTTGTGACCCCCTTTGAGCTCCTAAGCCCCCCACCCCACCCAATTGCCATGAAAAGAAAATAGGATAGCAGAGTAGAGAGGGGAGGGGAGTGTGTGGATTCAAATGGACAATAGAGGGATTGTATGCAATCTATATTCTGCTGGCACTGCTTTACTGCACGCTAACACAACTAGCTGGGCGTTTAACTGATCCAGGAGGAGAGCCGGTCCTACCTCTGCAGCCTGGCGACTGTTGTGGGGGCAGCGGAAATAGGACCAGCAGGCTGCAGCCGCGGAAAGGAGTGGGAACTCCTTGGCAACGGCGCTCGGAGGCGCAGAGGGGAAGATTGCTCGCAGCAGTAGCAGAGACTCAGGAGGTTGCCAGAGTGTGTTGGGGGGGGCGGGGTTCTCTGGTTGTCAGAGGAAGGGGAGGGGGTGTAGAGGTGAGGGAGGGGGGTGGAGGTTTCATTGTGTAGGGAAGAGAGGCAGAGCTGATCGTGTTGCACGCTGCCTGAGGGAACAGAGTGCCACTGTGAAGACGAGCCAGGCAGTAGCCCCAGTGAGAGCCGGTCCTTGGGTCTCACACCTACCTGGAATAATGGTGTTCATCGGCACCAGGCTCAAATCCGTCATCAAGTATTTCAAAAAGAAGGGTAAGCAACCTTAACGGCCGTCTAGTTTCAAGCCGACAGGTACGCTCTCGAGGTCGGTGGTGGATAGCCTGGAAAGGGAAGGCTAGATTCGCGCTGCACGTGGTTGTGGTGATTTTGCATCTGTGGCTTATGACAGGAGGTTTCTCAGTGCACCTGATGTCTCCACGTAGATTAGTTTCAGGAGAAGTTGAGTACTGGTGAGGGCCGCTTCCTCTGTGCTGTGTGGGAAATTGTAAGAGGGATTTTTGTGTAGACCCGTGAGGAAGCATCACTGATATCCAGCAATGCAGATTGTTTGTAGAACACTCCTTTAGCGCTCTGCTTGTTCCTGAAGGATAATTTAAGTCACTTTACATGTTGATTATTTAATAATCTGATCATTTAATACTCTGATCACTTTACATGCTGATTATTTAATAATCTGATCATTTAATACTCTGATCACTTTACATGCTGATTATTTAATAATCTGATCATTTAATA